>CAAKMY010037454.1:0-15883 GCA_901111285.1 Corrigiola litoralis
ATTTGATATAAGTATAATCTACAACGGGCCAAAAACTTGTATAAAAAACTATTAAAAGGCGTTGAAATAAAAGGAGCATGCCACATGGACAACATGGCCCACAATTGCCTAACTCGTCATTTTATGAAAAAGAAAAAGAAATTAAACCAAAAGATAATAAATGTAAATCATAAATTAACATGGTCCACAATAGCATAACTCATCATTTTATAAACGAAGAAAAAAGAAATTAGACAAAAAAAAAATATGGATCATATGTTAACATACTTTAAACGCATCAAATGTCACGCCTAATCAGACAATAGAGTCAGTCATAAACCAGAGTTTACTAACATGCAAATCATGTAACCCCCTCTAAACATGAATAAATAAAAATACGGATAAGACAAAAAAAAGATAAATAATAACATAAAAAACAGAAAACACTTGCCGAATATAAGAACAAAGCCAACAAACAATAAATAATATAAGCGATAAAAATTCCTCTTCATTCTGTTGCGCTCAACGAAGGAATAATTAACAAATAGAAAATCCTACAAAATTGTATGAATAGCATATCCGTACATCGTACAGGTCAAACACTAGTTATACATAAAAACACGTAAAACTACGTTTGGCCATATGGTAATTTTATTTTATTCAATTGATCGGATTAAATTAAACCACTCTATTGCGAAACAATTTGAAAAAGCGGAAATAGGATATGAGATAGGATAGAACAATATCAAACGTCTCACATAATTTTCAAATTTTTTTGTATTATCTACTTTGTCTTAGAATTGCCTAAAGACTGACGAGTGAGCACCATAATGAAAAAATAATAGCATAATGGTGGAGATGGATTATTTTTTGGTTTTCACTATGTGTTAAAGTCCACATTAGAGTCGAGCATGACTTCTAGGATGACAAATCTCTCTCCTTCTCTCCTATCTCTCTCTCTCTCTCAAGAGTTTTAACATTGCTACATTCTCATAGTCTCAAACTTAAGAAATCTGGTTAAGTCATAATTAACATCATCTCACCAAATCACCAGTTATAAAATAAGTGCATACAACTTTCAGACTGGAGATTAAGATTGCATGTAAAAAGTGGAGTTTTTTTTTTTTGGTAAATAAAAAGTGGAGTTGATAAAAGTAACCTAACTCGATGACTCAACTCATTTTTCGTACATGTTTGGGGCTAAGGCCAAGCCTGAATTCCCATCCCAAACAGACCAGCTCTTTTCCTTTTGAATTTTATTTAAGTTTTTTTATATGATTATGAGATAGTGTTTTATTTTGTGTTAAAAAAGGTATATCTAAGTATATTTTTTATTTTTATATGTTTGTATAAGATACACAAGTGAAAATTTCAAAAAATAAAGGATATTAACATTATGGAAATTTATTATGTGTGTAAATAAAAAAAATGAATTTGTTGCGAGGGTTGCACAGATATAGAAAATATGAGAGGATTGAAAAAAAGTTACCTCAAATTAACCTTCGAGGTAAGAGTTATACTTAGTATAAAAATCGACAACTAGGCTCAAACAAAGCATGATTTGGTCTGAGCCCAACTAGAAGCCTGAACAAGACGAGCTAGGGTTTGGTTTTTCCAGCTATACATGTTTGTATGTCATGATAAATCACAAAAAACTCTTGAAGATGGTTTATTTTTAACAAAATCTTACCAATTTAGAATAGCCGTAATCACAAACTGAGTAAAAGTGTATTTTATCAACATTGTACAAAATTGGATATGTGAGCACTTTATAACAATCAAGTTTTAACGTGAAAATAGTGTGGTCACATACGATATTTACTTGTGATAACATGTATATAATGATGTGGACAAATTTTATCAATAGGTTTAAGTATTCAATTTATTTTTCATTTAATTTCCTTCGACCCATAGCCCTATAGTATGCCCAATACCGTAGCCACTAACTTCTCGATTTTCAACATCCACCGGGTCACCATCATCAATTGTCTTTCCTTTGCTCGAATATCTTAGGTAGCCGCAACCCGTAAAGGTATGCCTTACTTCCAAAACACCAATATATTTTTCCGTTGTTAACCTCTAAACTTGATCTGAAAACAACTCCAACTAAAATCCTCTTGTTTTTGTCCACCACTGCTTTCCTAGCCGCCCAATTTTGCATTTTGGTTTAGCTTCCACACTCAACCAAATCCTCTATTTTCGCGAAAGTCATGGGCAAAGGATTTCATAAACATTGAAAGAATACCTTTTTTTACTTATTGTGGAAAAGTCATCGTCAATCAGGTGATACTTTCTCTTGATTTGTAATTCGCCAAAGTGGCTTTATAATAGACATCGAAACAAACTCATCGAGGTCATCTTGTGTAAATAGTTTCATTGTAACCGAAATGGGTGTATTGTACGTCAAATATAGAGCATTATTTTGGCAAAAAAGGTTGCAAACTTTTAGTGACAACAAAAGTTAATTTATGAGACACATGTTTCCTCCAAGAAGAGAGAAGAAAAATTACACAAAATTAGGATTGTCTCCTCTTAGACATTGATAAGACATATAATGACATAGTGGTAATAAATTAATTATCAATAGTTAGACATACATTCTAACCTTACTCAAATAATGTTTGTCAATAGTACATGTGAACATGAAAGTATTTTGGTTATGATAATACCTATGCACGAGCTCTAAATGATTTATTGGTGTGAATTGTAACATATGTATTAAAATCATAACAATATAACTCTATGTACGCTTAATTAAGTGTGATAGCACATGAGGATTGATGTCTTACATCGCTAGATGATGTGTGGATTAGATGGTTTATAGGAGATAAGACCCACTATCATATCAATAAGGCCTTTTCCTTTTGGTCTTAAGTGACGACAAATAGGCTATAAGGGGACAACCCATATATTAATGGGTTGTGCTGATACTGGTGGTGGGTTAAGTTTTTACAAGTGATATCAGAGCAACCTTGCAACGACGAGCCGGACTTGTGGTCAGGAGTACCCAGGTCAAGCGCCTAGCAAGGAAGGTCTTGGACTAGGAGTGCAGCTTGTTAAGGCTCAATGAGGACATTGAATTTTTTATTTGGAGGAGTGTGTGACGCCCCATGAGGATCGGTGTCGATTAGATGGTTTATAATAGGTAACACCCATTAATATCATATCAATAAGGCCTTCCCCTTTTAAACTTAAGTGAGGACAAATGGGTTCTAAGGGGCAACTCATATATTAATGGGTTGTATTGAAACTGGTAATAAGTGAGGTTGTTACATTAAGAATATGCTTGAGCAAGACTCCTCACATAAAGTATTACGTAGTAGCTAAGATGTTTCTTGATTAATTAGCGTTAAATGATATTCCTTCTTTTTTTTTTCATCAATAAAACATGATTTTTTTCCTATAAAGAAGGCTCTTTAAGAAAAAAATTCTCACTCTTCGGCTCGTTTAAATATAATTCCCACCATACTGTTCATATCAGCACGATAAACGCTCCTTTTTTTAACAAGCATAAACCGCATTTTAAAAATGTGGTTTACAAACTGAACTTTTAAAATGCGGTTTTCTTTTAAGCATACCGCATTTTCAAAATGCGGTTTCATATAAACAAGAAAGAAAAAAACACAGTAAATTAGACCAAAGGAAAGCCTTGACTCTCTCTCTCTCACTCCTACTATCCCACTCTCTCTCCCTGTCACCACAGGCTAGCGGCTACCCTCCCCCTCCCCCGAGCCCCTTACCACCCAATTGCATATGTAAACAATGCCTAAACCCACTTCTATAATCAGTTGTTGCGGCACCACAATCCACAGCCCCAACTTCTCCCCAAAAGCATATTACCCCACCTCATGGTACCAGTCGAACCGCTTTTCCGGTACCGTCTCGTGCATTTCTACCATATGCCATCGGGTGTACAACGTTATCACCCATGATATCACTAATATTGTCATTCTAGGCTCCTTGCGCACACAAAAAACTTAAGATATTCTTTGTTTTACATAGATATGCAATTAAAATTACTTCAAATTTTAAGTTACTTTATCAAAAAATTGAGCTAAGTAAGAGATTTTTTGAGTTGGACATTCACAACTACTTGTACCTTATCACATAAAACTTATAACCAGCAAGTGAGTCATATGTTTTTTTAGGGTCTTATGCTAATAAGGAAATACATATTAATGGTAAGTTTCATTAACCTTGAAACTCTACTTGGTTAGTCACAATTTATTATTTCAGATTACACACAACTAAAATATTGATCTCAAAGTAACATGTAAGTATTTAGGTCATTCACACATATTCAGGGGCACAATGTTATGGACGTATATTTGTGCATTTTGTTTTCACAAATTATTAAGAAGGTGGAGTTTGTAACAAATTGGGTTAAAATGATCATTTTTTACTAACATCGCGCCCACCATTTTCTCTGCGGCCCAGGGCCAACCCTCACCCCCTACGCTCACCCCACCCCACCCCAAGCTTCCTCTACGCCCACCCCTCCCCATGCACCTACTAACCCTTCGAACCTCACCCAAAAACCGCACCCTCGGAACCTCACCCCTCCAATCCCAAGCAAACCCTATCCTCCTCCTTCGGCCGTATTATCAACACGTTCCTCCATATCCTCACCTTCCTCCAATACAACGTCTAATCTCAGACGTCCACTCTCCATGGAGTCGAATTGGAAGAAAAAGAGGAGTTGCCACCGTCGTTAGGATGGTGTATGGGCTTCACTCTATGCCACCATCGTGGGGCGGTTAGGATGGTGGACGAATTCGATTTGGAGTTTGGACCGGGTGATTGAGGTTTTAGGGTGGGTTCGGGTAGGGTGAGTTTTTTTTTTCTAGAAGAACTTGTTTTCCGTTGGAGAGGTGGTGGTCTTGGGGAGACATATGAGGTGGGGGAGGGGGTTGCATCTTGTTTTCAAGGAGCGTATTTGTTAATAAATTCCACAGTAAAGCGTGTTTGGTTAGGAGTAGTAAAAGGATGGGTGATTGTACATAACCAGAAGAGCCATATTTGGTGACCTTTAGCAGCCCGTGAGGAGTTGGTGTGTCACAATATATGATGGTTTTGGTTTTTATATGCATGACATAGCCCAAAAAGCCACATTTAACTGTTTGACATGTTGCATTTTGGTGAGACTTTTATGTGGAGTCAAAATGAAGGATTTGGAACCTCAGCTAATGATCAAATAAGGCTGAAAGTCAGAGAGTAAAGTTTGATCATAATTGCACATTTAATTACATAACTCAAAGAAACTTATACATGTTGTTGGAAGGTTCCAGATGCTGGACCTCTTGATGGAGGCCAAACAATCGTTTAAATGCAATTGGGTGCTTGATTAGAGGGATATATCGCAAGGTAGGGTCGTCGATTACTTCCTAAACATGTTTTTGATGCAGGACTGGCTGATACACAATTTGGAGCTAAATGACACATTGCTCTACATGATGTAGCGTTAAGGTTTAGAATTGATCCAAACTAGTTGATATATGCACGCTTGGTCAATTTCATAGTGATATAGAACCAAATTAAGTTAATTATATGTCCATCACATGGTCTCTAAGCCATTGTGATTGATCAGATATTATACAATCACATTATTGTTTGCGTAAGAAAATGTACTAATAAGTAATCTTATGTGATTCATGTGTTTTGCAGGAGTTCAACGAAATATATGTCATGAGGTTCCATCAATCCTATTGACCCGGATCGTCTTTGCACTTATGGTTGAGACTTGAGATGTCTTGTTTTGTTCATTGCTAGCCAATTAGCCATCATCAGATATTCCCCATATCTTAGTCGCTATATTTTATTTTATTTGGTACAATTTTAGTCGCAATAATTAAATGAAAAGTCTTTTCATACGGAATGAAACAAAAATAAATCGACGACTCCCTAGTCCCTACGTACGATGAAAGGAATTTATCACGTTCGAAAACGAGTTAGTGTAAGTAAGCTACATATATGTGTCCCCCTTCAGAAAAACTTGTTTACACACGTTAGTCAGGTGATACAAGGCTAAAGTCAGGGTCAGTTTCTAAAATGATTAGCAATTGCAAATGGCCGGAACTGAACATACCTTGAGTACTGCAGAACTCCAGCATAAGCACCGAAACAATCTGCAGTAGACAGTTTGATTTCAATTTTTAACCAAATTCGTAGCACATCCTTATGATTTGGTTTCAAAAAAAAAAAAAAAAACCTATCATAGTGTATATAACAGTACATCTTAGAAAAGAGAAATTTTAAGATTTGCCTCAAGACTAATTTCTGAAGGATCAAGAATTTTAAGATAACGAAAGCATATACCACGCATGCGGGTGATACACGTAACACTTCATTATCAAATGGTGACATCATAATTTCCAACTAACGACTCACAAGCACATGATTGAATAGAGTTTTGAGTGCGAGATTTCAAAGACAGTTGTTTTTAAAGGAGTCACACTCGCAAAGTTGACAATCACATACTATAGTACGTAGCTGATTCACACTTCACATTATGTTGCCATTATGAAAGGAAAAGAACAAAACAATGCCTACTTTCGCAAATGTATTGCAAATTACAATGGTACCAATTTAGCTCGTGCTCTTTAGGTTGTTTCCTATAAAATTTCGCTAACTAATCAAGTAATCAGCAAGTAAATGGGACCTCATGTTTGACTCCCTTCTTTATAACCCAACAAGACTCCGCCCTTATCCTGTTTGAACGTAACCTACGTGTTTACAATGTTCGTGTCAAAGAAGAAGGGTTTCTCCGTTTCTGATTAGTTGTGGATGATTTGACAAGACCTAAACTTACATTGATTACTCGTACGTCGTAACAGTAAATAACATGAAATTTGAGAGCAAGTCTTTAAAAAAGAAAGTTTGCTTGCGGATTTATTTTGACGATAAAACACAATATTTTTGTTGATATGTTTATGAAAGGTAAAGACTAAATACAACACGACTTAAAAAAAGCTTGAAAAACAAACTTCTGTATACTAACTCTCCCCCAAACTTGAAAGGTAATGAAATTTTATGTTTTTGTGTTCTAATTAGTGTGCTAAGTCAGCAGTAGGTCGTTAGTTGCTGTTGTCACTAACCACCAGCCACATCCGCAATCCAGTTGAAGTTTCATGACATTAGAGGAGTGAGTACAATCAGCAATTCAGTTAGAGATATTTTTATACATATATTCTTTATATCTGCAAATTTATCGAAATAGTTTATTAGAATTAGTTGAAAAAAGTTGTAGTAGATTTTTTTTCTAATATACGATTATTTGATGTAAGTACTATGAATAGCAGTTGAGAGTTAGATCATTGTAAGACTGAGACATATACTTCTATAATATTAGAGATTTTCTCTCAAAATATGTCTCAATTTTCTTAAATTTTCACCAGTTTGGCATATAAAAATCAGTACTCAATCGTCTACATTGTGTTTGGGTATAGATTTTTAAACTCAATATTGGTCTTTTAACCAAACAAACGCCTATAATATGGTGATCGACACGCAATCTAAGAAACACCAATAATCATTCCTCCAATAAACTCAGGCTTACAACTACTACTCACTACTCCTCAATCTATAACTGGTAAGATCTCGCCTTGATCATCACATTACACAGCCCACGACATTCCCACTTACCATCAATTAGAGATGCATTTGTGTTGAGTTTGCCAAATTTGACCAGCTGCTAGGACCGCTACTCCTAAAAAGATTGCATTAGAGCATTTTGAGATAAAGAAAAGAGAAATTTTGCCACCGCTATTATTAAGATGCAAGTAAGTACTCCAACCTCCACGATACCACAACCTTACCTTTCGAATGATAAACATTAACACAAGTACACAAACCCAACAATACCTTATAATTTTATCTCCACCTCTTTCTTTTTTTATCAATATTTATACATAAGCTAGTAATACATTCTTGAATAAGATACTACGATTTTAAACTTCTCAAAGTACTTAAGGTCAATTTAAGAAACAATTTTTTTTTCAAATCCAGGTATTTTTTTGGACGCCGAACTATATAAACTCACATCCAATAATTCACTATTGCTATAAATTAGTGTATCAACCATTATAGTCTTATTCAACACTAGATGAGATATTGGAGTTCACAATATGTAACTAGTGGCAATGAAATTGAGCATAGGCGTGTGAGTTGTGACTTGATAACATACATTGTTGCATATGTATAGATACACGTATATACATGATCAATATAAGTGCTAATGCAAGTAGGTCTTTGAAGATGGATAGAACACTAAGATAAATGATTTTGAAAGTTGTTGAAATTTCTTGTTGTAGTTCGAACTATTACTATACTATTTCACATATTTGTATAGACTATATATATATATAGTTTCTCTTATTTAAATTATCATTTCTTTTACTTTCCGTTAGTGATAACTTTCTTAATTTAGAGGAATTCTAAATTCTCATGATTAATCTTAGTTTGGTAAGTCTATTATCACATATACTGGTTGGTGAGATTATTGGAGATGAATAAAGGATTTTGAGATTTGAGATTTAAAATCAAAAGAGTTTGAAGGGAATGAATGAAAATGCACATTTGTTGAAAGGAAAGTGTCCCTATATTCAACTAATATTACCATATCAGATTAAATTATATTTTTTATCATATAGACATCTTAATTTATATTATTTAATTGCTTGATTTTTTATTGTTCAATAGTGACAAAGCTTGTAATGAGTACAATTTTTATTTCTTGGAGGAAGAAGGGGAGAATTTGTCCCTACAATGGTCCAACACGGCTCGAATATAAACTAGACTAATCATGGAATATAAGTAAGTGTATACAAGTGTCTTCACGTCAAGGTTAAGTTGAATTTGTGACTGAGTATGTGTATTTGTCATTTAATGAAGTAGCCAATCCCTACAAAATTGATTAGATATTGATTTACTAATGACTAAAATTGAGATATTAGTTAACATTAGGTCATATGTTAAAATCACGCACCCTCATAAGTATTGGCCTTTGAACGATAGATCACATACTCACATCTCCAGTTCATAGTATATTAGAATAAGTCTTGACTCTTGACCTAATTATGAAGAATAGACATTTAATTTCCAAATCTGCCCCAGCCACATTATAATCATTCTCATGCCTTTCCTTGATGAATGAATAGGGCTGTTCATCGGTCCAAGACCGGACCGAACCGGACCGAACCGGACCAGACAGAAAACCGAAACATTAAAAAATGCGGACCAAAGACCGGACCGAAACGTAACCGGTCCCAGACCGGACCGGACCAGAAAAACCGGGACCGAACCGAGACCGGACCGATGGACCGAATCAGTTTTGTAGCAGAAGAGAAGAAACTCAAGATCTAAAACACAAGCACAAATTTGCAATATAACACATAATTTATGGGAAATCCCACCCATCAAAAACTCCAACCTTTAATCTTATTCAATCCCTCTCATCCAAAAAGCCCACCTCTGACCTTATGTATACAACTTAATCCTCGATACCCAAAAATAATTGAAACAGATTTGGATTATAAGGAACCCATTGAGAAAGAAAGATTAGAAAAAGAAAAGTAATAGAAGATAACATGTGGCTGAGCGGAAAGAAGCGGACCAAGAAGTGGCCGGAGGTGGATTTAAGAAGTGAGGAGGTGAGGAGATGACGGGCTGAGGTGTTGCTATCGGCCATGTTGCTATGCGGTGTCGCCGGTGTTGTTGGGTAAGTTTGACTGTGTGAGGAGTTATAAGATGACTTTTGAGACTTTGAGAAGAAAAGTGAGTCGCTGAGGGGAGCGGGAACTTTTAGCCTAGCCAAGAGTAGAAAAGTAGCGTGAAAACTGAAATAAAATGGGACTTTTTTCAAATTTCGGTCCATTCGGTCCAGACCGAAATTTTCCGGTCTTGGACTTGACCGGACCGAAGACCGAAAATCAAAATTTTTTGGACCGAAGACCGGACCGAAATCTTTTTGGATAGAAGACCAGACCGAAATCTTTTCGGTCCGGGTTTGGTCCGGACCGAAATATGAACAGCCCTGTGAATGAACAAAAAAGCATTTATTCAAAGTTTGCTATCATCTAAGACTAAAATCACAACCCCAATGCGTATACAATTTCTTACATCATCTATATAAATGTGAGTTCATTGGTCTGAGTCCGGACAGAAGACTATTAATTTAGGCTATCCATGTAGTAACGAATTCACAAATCCACCCCTATAGATCATGACAAGCACTTCCTTTTGTAGCGATGCTTTTTCGGAAGTGTCTTTTGAACAAACTAGTAGTAAAGAACTGCATATCTTGTGCTACTATCCAAAACAATATTGTATCTTCATACATGGTGCTAAATGTTGCCTGCCAAAAGTATATACGCACCATCCAAGTGATCCACTTCTAGAAGTTAGGAACCTTTTCCACCAAAGCATCACAAAGCTCGCAACTGATCAAACTTTGTGTACGTGGAATTCATGAACCCAAAAGAAAAAAAAAAAAAACTAGAAATTGGTCAGATATAAAACATTAGCGGATGATGATTGATGCACCAGCCAATGATGCTCATATTTGTTGATTTGGTTAAGCACCTTTAAAATTAACGATATTTATGGGATAGTGTAAAGGAAAATGTTTTACCACCATTACTTTTCTCTCTCTTCTTTTTTTCTCGAAATCCTTGTTATTTCATCACAATTTCTCGCATTCCTTCTTTAATTTGGCCATGGTGGCATCGGTGGTGGCGCTTGGGTTGGCGACAAGGGGAGTTGCGACGACACTGGAGGTACGGATACATGGGAAGCGCGGTTACAGGTCGCTTAGGATTTCTCTAGGGTTGGTACAGGGTGACGCTAAGGGGTGAGGTGTTTAGGGTTTCTCTAGGGTTGGTGAGGTCGCCAAAAGTAAATAAATGCGATTAACGCTCCTTCCCGTTTTGTCGAGCCACGTACCCTTGTGAGTTTTCACCTATCCTCTCAGGTTTTTCCAACAATGATCGAGCTAACATATTTCCTTACCACCCATAACGATATTTTTACCTTGGCCTAGTGTCAATATGAATACCCTTTCTTGCCTAAACCGTCCCAAAAGGTTTTCGAATTAACCGGAATTTCATTTCCTTCTCTTTTTTTTTGGTTTTTTTTTTTGGTGTTTTCGTATAGGGAACAAAATGCAATAGGAAAATGAAATACTATAATCAAATAATGAACAAGGATACTGTATTCATCCCTCATGCTTGAATTAGACATTGCGCTTAATGTATATCATGTAAAAGAGGCATATATGAATAAGGGGAAGAAAATCAGCTCACAATTCAACTCGAGTCGCCAGGCCCTGCTCCATCTCGGACGCTACGACGTCTCTACCTCTCATTCCTCCGAGCATCAAGAGTATCGAAAAGATGGTGTCGTGCAAATGCCCTGAGCAACAACACATGCATAGTAGTCGGAATGAGTTACGAATATAGCATCAAATGAGACAACTGATTCCATAATCTTTTAAAGTATCTTTCATACTCAGTAATGTCCAATAACACCCATCCTCCAAACATCCCAATCATAATTATGAGGTAAACCACCCCCCTCATGAGCCTCAACACCATCATCATCTCCAACACCCTCAAGCTCCACCTATGAGGCTCCGGATCGGGTTGATACCCGAGAGTGTACCTGAAGTACCTCAAGGTTCCCAGGGTGGTCAGCCTCGATCATCAATGTAGATAGCTTCGGAATTAGGAAGGGAAAGATAAGATCGAGCAAGTTTAGAACCAATATAACCAATCATGTACTCTTGAAAGGCTCGGGTTAATGGTAAGGTAATTGATTTTAATCAAGCAAGGGATATTCAACAAATAACCTCTGTTCACGGCCTCCAAAATCCTCTGAGAATACAACCGCCTAACCAGATTAATCATAACCCCGAAACCAAATGTGTATAAAGGTACAATGAAACAAATGTGTATTCATGTTATAACCTTTTATATTTTGTGATAATTGTATAAGTTGGACCTAAAAAAGTCTAATAGGAAACTTTTTAAGAGATAAAGGGATTTGTACAATGAACCTTTGTTTTGGATTGGACTATTGGCATTTATCCAAAATACTTTTCGAATCTCACTAACCATTTGAACACATAAAGTTACAATAACTTATTAAAATAAGCAATGGAAACCAAGCTTAATTTGATGAACAACTATAAATGCTTTATGTATTGTATATTGTATAAAGTGTCACTAACTTTGATTGAGATTGAGGTGGGGTGTAGGGGATTAGGCGTGGTTAGAAACCGGCGATTCCCTTACCTATTCAATAAAGTCTTTTTTTTGTAGGATTGATTTTCTTTTGGTATATTGACAAATAGTATTACGAGATAGGGGAGTATGAGAACTCGAACCCACAAAATTCCTTATGTAAGTTGAATTGTTAGGGTTTTGATATATTCAAGTTTCTATCCCAATAAACCGTATCTAAATCTAATTAACTATCTGATTGTGTCATATAACACAATGCCGAAATGTTGATCAAGTAAGAGCATAAAATTAGAAATGCGCACAATCTTAATTCCAATCAAATATGCAAGGTAGTTTACTTGATCAGTTGATCATGACTTATCAGTTGTTTAGTTCAATGGTTTACGTACTCTTATAAAGCATACATATCGTAGCAAAAACAAGGGGAAAGAAAAAACAAAACAGAACACTTGTTCGCTGGTATTGCTTTTGACGGCGTTTTCTGCTAAGACAAAGAGTCGAAGACCCATGCACTGATGCACGTTCATCGAATCAACAGCAAAATTGTTGCCATCATCTCTTTATCCAAAACCCAGTCCCAATTTCTGAGATTATTTTTTTCCTTTTGGAAAGTCACTTCTTATAATGTTGCTAGCATTACAGTAAGACTGTAAGAGAGTTCGGATCGAGTAAGAGATAAAAATGTTTATAATGGGTCTTGAACACAGGTCCCTATCGCACAATCCTTTATCAAAATTTGAATATATCAATGAACCAAAGAACTAAGTATGATATAAGTGTTTGTTTTTTTTTTAAATATATTTAAACAAAAAAACTTTATGAAAGATATATTTAAAAAAAAAAAATCTCAAAGTCCGGAGTGTTTGATTGCACTCCCATGAACCCTCCTGAATCCGCCTCTGGTAGGGAGTACAGTCTGAAAATAATTAACAGAGAATGACCAAAGATTGCAATACAGTCATGTGATCTTAGTCCTGCTCTTGTCATCGCATATTAATGTCCACATGGTATCCATGCATATACGATGCAAACATCCTGCGTCATTGAAATTAAGACGAGTATCTAGTTTTTCCCATTCAATAAGAAATAGAAGTTGATACCGTCTGCATTGCTTTCTCCAACTCATCAAGAAAGTAGATATATAGTTCGCAAAAAATAGAAAATTTGGATCATATACTTATGTATATGGAGTACCATATACACATGGTGTCAAAAAAAGGGGTATCATGGTAATTCCCTCTTTCATTTCTTTTTAACACTATGTATATATGTTGTATCATATACATGATTAATATGAGTACATGGTCCATGTATTCGAAAAAATGGATTCTTCAAATATCAACACGCTATAAAAAATGATTCTTTAACCGCAAGAATTTTGCAGCACCACAAATCAATAAATCATAATGTTGATTCTTTAATATATAATACGAGTCATTAACGAGTTTGATGTTTTTCAAAATAATGAAAAATGATGATTAATTATTAAAATTCAACAGTAAAGATCCTTTTGTTTCTATGACTACAATATTATTGTAAGTATATGTAGAGATTCCCCTTCTTGGTCGATTGATCACGTAAATCAATTGAGGATCGGCTAGCTATTCTTCTGGCGGTGTTGGGATCCTCTAGAGTTGAAAAACAACTTTAGAGTGTAGAGTTTCCCTAAAATAGTAGTATTTTATTTCACACTTTCCCCCTTTGGGTGTTCTGGTCATAATCCCTCTTTTTATGCTACCAATTATGACAAACTCTACCAACTCTACAAGAATAAACTCTAGGGGATCCAAACACCTTCTGGCGATATACCAACGGCAAAGGACTCCGTACGGATCATATAACCATATTGTTAAATAAGGTAGAAATGCAATTTTCAAGAGGCAGCTCTGCAGTTTGTTCAACCCTCCCTCGCCACCGCTACTTTCTTCTCCTCGATCCCCCTCCACGACCCACAACACGGCCCACTCACCCACACCATGACTCACCTACCCATACCACCATCCACCAACCATACCCGACGGAGTTTCAAGGTTGACTCCTTCCCAAACGGGCTAACCTCATCCCTGACCTACATTCATGTAGATCTTAGGGTTTTCATTTGTTTGAGATCAGCGTCTAAGCCGCCATAACAAGGGCAGCGTTAGGGTTTACGGTTCAGAACGCGGCGTTGGGATTCGAACCCCAAACCTTATTGTTGGACGCGCATATAAGTGAGTCACCTAAGATGAAGAAGAGAGGAAGATGATGGAGGGTGGTGGTGGGTTTGTTGTGGTTTTAGGGGTGATTTTTGTGGGCATGGGAGGTAGTTTTCGTGGGTTTTGGGGGTGGTTATCGTGGGGGTGGTTATCGTGGGGATGGTTGTAACGGGCTTGGCGTGGTGGTGGGATAGGAGGAGGTCGTGGGGGGATGTCCTTGCTGATGGGATTCGTGGAGGAGGGAGTGGTCGTCCGAGGTGGTGGTGAATTTAGGGTTTGTAGTTGTTGTTGGGTGCTTGTTGGAGCGGTGTAAGGTGGCGGTATATAGTACGTGCAATAACAGTGGTAGGGGTGGGGAAATTTCGCAACGGGGGGGGGGGACGAGGTCGGCGGTGTAAGGTGGGGGAGGGGAGGGTGTGGAAATAATACAACGCCTTTTAATAGTACGTATTTTATAAATAGATAGATTGTGAGGCCTTTTAAAACATAAATGATGAGATTTTACGCTAACAAAATATTATTTTCAAAAAAAACTCACCTCATTAGATTACATTTACCTATTATAAAAACAAACAATCTTGCAACTGAATGATGAAATTTAATATGCCATTTTCTAGCGACCAAACTACTTTATACCTGAAAAAGAATTATTATTTTTATTGAAAGAAAAAGAAGAGTAATTTGACCATAGAAAGAACCAAAAACAAAAACGAGGCATTTTGTGCTTATTTTCGCACAAAAATGACGAACAAAAAAGCTAGGGCCTGCGTAGGGGTGTTCATCGGTCCTCGACCGGACCGGACTGGACCGAACCGAAGACCGAATTTGGAACAACCATGGACCGTAGACCGGACCGGAATCCAACCGGTCTTGGACCGGACCGGACCGGAAAAACCCTGACCGGACCGAAAGACCGAAATTAAGCTTTTTTCGATTTCTTTTTTTTAAAATTTTGGAGATAAAAATATATAAGTACATGTGCTACTACAATACTACATAATCCATCAATAACAATAAGTAAGGAGATTAATTTACACATAAAAAGATCACATATAATCTAACATTTTGGAACTTTCGAGTTTTTTTTCATAAAAAACAGTTTTTTCGGTCCATCCGGTCCGGACCGAAATTT
This sequence comes from Corrigiola litoralis, assembly GCA_901111285.1. Lineage (NCBI taxonomy): Eukaryota > Viridiplantae > Streptophyta > Magnoliopsida > Caryophyllales > Caryophyllaceae > Corrigiola > Corrigiola litoralis. The sequence continues at coordinate 15,543 of CAAKMY010037454.1, forward strand.
TCCGGTCTTGGACCGGACCGGACCGAAGACCGAAATCTAAAATTTTGTAGACCGAAGACCGGACCTAAATCTTTTCGGTCTGGGTTCGGTCTGGACCGAACGGTCCGGTCCAGACCGAAATGTGAATAGCCCTAGGCCCGCGTGAGTGGAAAAGAAAAATAATGGAAAGAGGAAAGTGGAGGGAGGACCGTGTGTAGCCCAAACAAAGAAAAAGAAAGAAGGGGTGGGGGAAACATAATGTGTGGGAGAGCGTGAAGGTGGGAATGGACCGGCTAAGTTAGGTAATTTATATCATGGACACGGGACCATGTTTCTTCATGCACTCTCACTCATTCCCAAAG
>CAAKMY010037455.1:0-29049 GCA_901111285.1 Corrigiola litoralis
TCTAATGAATTAACTAATAAGTTATTGAATAACATAATGTGACATGACTGTTACGGAAGACAAAAGGTCATATAAGTATATTAAAAAACAATTAAATTAGATGACCTTACATATTAGGGTGTACTTAAATTCCTTAATTATTCATTTATTAGGCTGACACGTGTCCTCGACTTAGAGTTTCTTAGGTGTTTAAGATAATAGTATAGATTTGTATATTTCAGTAAATAGTACTTAATTAAGGATTGGTGAGGAAAAGAAGAGAATAGATGAATCAATGTGCAATAGGACATGCAAGCCAACATGTAGAGAGAATCGGAGACAGAAAAATGGAGACCATCGCCATGCTTGCTTTACTGGGAGGAGGAAAGAAAAATTAATGCTCAAATAGTAGGAAATTAGGAGTTAGGCCTGCAATATACCAGAGAATGCTCAAAGGCACACGGTTTTTGAGACACCACAAGTTCTTGGTGACGACTCCAATGTCATCTCATAGACCCTCATTTTTGCGTCGTGGAGGATCAAGGCGCTCCAGTCTTAAATTTGGCTCTCGTAGTATCACCTTGTTTCCTCTGACTGCTTTATTTTCATTTTCTCTTGATTTTAATCATATAGGTCATATATTCTAATAACCTAGGAAAGAGGGATAAGTGATCCCAAGCTTGTAAAGGGCCTCAATCTAGACCATGTCATTCACATAAACACAAATAACTAAATTTATTTATTTTTAGACAATTAACACAATTTCACTTATTTAAGCTTATTTCTAAAAATACAATTTACTTCGAACCATCTTGAGTCTCTTTCAACTACCGAGCTTGCTTCAGAGATAACATATTGTTACATAATCCCTCCATTCAAGTTCAATCTTCCCATTGCTTTAATGCGTAATTTTTAAGATATTTTTTAGACAATAATAAAAAGATGATAGTGAGATGTCAATCAAATGGTTTTTTATTACAATGCGAGATAGAAGGAAGAGTAGTGTTAGGGTCTCTATTACACTTACTAGTTTTATTTATAGTAAAGTAAGGTTAATAATTACCAAATAAGGAAATGGGAAGGTTGGACTTGAATTGCCTAAAAAGGAAAGTGAAAAGTTTGGACTTGAATGAAGAGAATATGACTGATACACGCGTTATGAAATACTTTTTTATCATCGGATCTGATATAGACTAATTACCGTATCTACACAAAAATACAGCCTTGCATATTCGATAAGTATCTTTGACTTTATTGTGGTTAGTCATTAGTAATCTTTCTTTTATTCGTAACTTACTCTGTCATATTACTTGTTTAAATGATTAAATATATCTAGCTTGGATAACCTCTTCAATGAGAATTCTATGTTAAAGAAAGACTACCAAATAGAAATATCATATCACCTTGATCACACACAAAAATAATATTTTTATATTAGTTCATATTATCCATCCATTCAAACATACTTTGAATTATTTTTTATGACATATTTCATGAATCAAGTTTATAAGTAATAGAACACGAAGTAGTTATATCCTTGGTTTTATGTAAACTTCTAAAGAGATACAAAAAAAGTAGGAAAAACGAATCATTTAACCTCCATAAATCATATATATAACCTATAGAATATAAAGAAGGTTTGATTTACGATTAAAGCTTACATATACATATATTTGACATTGTTATTACAACTCCTCTACGTATGCTATTGTCATAGCGCAAACACGTACATGAGAGATACATAACACTACGACTTATAGAAATTGCGAAGTTTCAAACAAGTATAACCAAAATAATAAGTTATTTAAACTTGCTTGTAATCCTTCATCAACATAACCATTGTAGTTTGGTGTCATTGTCTTCAACCTTATTATTGTAATGGAATATCAGCAAGATCTTCTCTGTAAGGGACACTATCTAGGGTAGATGTCTCATCGGGATTATTTACCCCTTTCTCCAACTTATCTTGACTTGTCGGACTAAACTTTGTAGGTTCGACGAACGTAACAACTCTATCTTTCCTGAACATGAGATAGATAATAGCCAAAATATAGATGGCCATTAAAGGAAACACTATAATGCCGATAAACACATTACCCACTTTAGGTAAACCGTTGTGAGTTAGCCATCCAATAAAACTTGTGGTGAGGTAATACACGTTGATGCCGATTATTCCCAATCCTAATATCCATGATATTATGATAATCTGCCCAAAGTACACATTTTAGTTTAGTTTTTGAATTGAATAAAACCATATTTGTCATAGTATTCTTAAAACAAAAGGGTTGAACTTACAAAAATCGAGTTTTTATGGGGTCCCATCTTGGTAGAACTACTGCTAAACTTAAGGAGAGGTATTAGTGCAAATGGAAGCTCAAATGACAATATCATCTGCAAATATTACAAACCAAAAAGAGTGTATGTTAGTATATTATTCATTAAAAAGATTCTATAAAACCTTTTCCTATGTTTAAGATACCCATGTAGACACTAACCGAGGCGATAATGATGAGTTTTCCAGCTCCTGCTTGTCCTCCAATAATCGATACAATTAGACTTGGTGTGATAGCAATAGATCGAGTCACTAGGTTCCTTAACCATGTTTTCATCTTAAGATCCAAAAATCCCTAAAAACATTAAGGTAATTACCAACATTTTTCGAAATTATAGAGGTAAAAACAATATGGATATAAAGGAGGACAACATAATAATCACCTGCATAACATATTGTCCTGCATAAGTTCCAGTAATGGTGGAACTTTGTCCTGAAGCTAAGAGGGCTACAGCATAAATAATTGAAGCTGATTTTCGCCCCAATACATTCTTTAAAAGGAATGAGGCAGAATTAAGGGTTAAATCACCACACTGTTCTGCTACTTGTGGTGTGATATTTGTGTGACAAACTGTACCAGATACTGATATAATTGCCACATTGATTAAGAATGCAATAAATAGAGCGAATCCGCTCTCTAACAAGAAGAATTTACACGCCTCCTACAAAGATAAGATATTAAAGAGACATCACTTTACATATATAAGATATAAAAGGTTAGTACAATTACATGGTAGGGCAAATATTTTCAAATTCAATGTTTGATTATTCAAATAAAAGTGTGGTTTCAAGATGTAAGGCTTAATTGCGTAAGACAAAATTTTCGTATATCTTAAAAATATTCAATTATATTTTAATACAATTGTAATTGCTTAAGACATAATTTTGACATAAAAAATCGCCCTATCTTATCATAGGACTGACCTACTAAATTTTGGTACATAAAAGATTATATGCTTTCATAATTTCATTACTTACATTGATGCCTTTCACAGACCTTGGTACTTTTCTGGACAGAACAAGAGCTGAGTGGAGAAAGAGATTGTGCCTGTCAAAGTTAGCATCCAAATGAGCATTTGTGTCTCCTAACAAATTCTCAATGTTCTTCCATACCCATCACGTAATGTGGGTATCAAAAGTCGAAGTATATTAAATATTATTATTACTTAGAATTATAGATCGTAATTAGCTCACTCAATTTAAAGCTAAGTCTCTAATCCTTTTTTTAATAGTAAATGAAATAATGTTGATAATAATTTTCTCAATTATAAATTTTGGAATATAGTTATAGATCATTCTGAATTTGATTTTTTTTTATTTAATAAGTTTCAATTAAAGTAATGGCAATCTAGTTTATGGACGATCATGCTAATACTATAATAAATTTACATAAAACATGCACAAGGCAAACTAATAAACAACTATGGTAACCTTTATCAGTTGGTCGAACCTTTCATATGCTTTTTGAAATAAAGTATCATCCAAATTTTGAATACTCACCCAGTTTTTGCCTATAAACTGACCAAATGGTCTTACCAAATTATAACCCATAATATTAATGTTTGAGATTAGGTATTTTTGATATCTATCAGCTAAGGACATGCATTGAAGAAATACTAAAGATCTAAACTATGATTAATAACTATAGGATTAATCCAATACTTAACTAATTTGGCTTTTCCCCTTTCCCTTTTGTAGCCACTTCCAGTACCATTTCTTGTTTTATTTTTCGTACTAATTTCTACTAGTGTCGATGTAATATGGGGTAAACTAGTCCGATCAGCAGTAGCATGTCTCGTAAGTTTTTTTTTTTTTTTTTTTGGCTACATAACATGTCACGTTAGTTAACTATGCAAAGCACATAAATAACAATAATATGAGAACGTACGGCATCACAAGAGCACCTAACAAGGCTATTGCATCACCAGTGGCTCCTTGTCCTTTAAGTTTAGGAATAAACATTCCCTTGAACAGCTCAGTTGCTGGTGGTTTTACATAACTCATTTCTCCAAAGAAGCAAGCAGCCATTACAAACACCAGTATTGCTATCAGTAATTCTAGCTTCCTTACCTATATGAAAACCCAATAGAAAAGCAACAAAAAGAACAAAAATAGTTAATGTTTTCTTAGTCTTCTTAGGAAGCCAAAACATAAAATAATTTGCATTTGTCATGAAATAAGATTACCCCATATTTTTGAAGTCCAAGAAGCAGCAGGGTGCTTGAACCAGTGAGAAGAACACCAGCCCAAATAGGAATGTGAAATAATATATTAAGTGCAAATGCTGTGCCTATTACTTCAGGAATATCGGCTGCGATAACTGCAACTTCAGCAAGCAGCCATAAGCAATACTTGACTATCATAGGATACTCTGCTCTGCATAACTCTGATAAGTGCTTCCCTAGAAAATTGTAATCACTAACATATTAGCCATCATATTGGAAACCGTAACGTTAGCATAAGTTTACCCGTAAGAAATATCCAATTAACTTAAAAAACCTTACCGGTAGAAACTCCCAGATTTGCCGCTAGAGATTGGATTATCAAAGCAAATATCAATCCAATAAGTATAACCCACAACAGCTGAAATACGAAATCTCAGTTAGTTTATGTTTAAAATCGTTTGTTAACACTAATCTTAGAGAATTCAAAAATTTTAGTTACCTTAAAATTCATGTCACATTTTACAGTGTTCAACTACTTTTCATTTTCCGATATCTTTTCGGTCGCTTTTGCCGAGCATAGCTTTACAACATCACTCGAAGTGTTAAGTTTTCTTATCTCAACATCAATATACTCCTTTCAAACGAAACCCTTTACAAACTAGCAACTAGAGCTGGTAATCGGGCGTGGCAGGGCGGTTATGGTTCGAGGTTTCTAAGGTCGGGTCAATCGGGTTTTGGGTTGTGTCAAGTCATACTAGGCATTCATGTCGACTCAGAAGCAGTTTGGGTAAATATCAATTTAGGTCATATCGGTTAATTTAACTAGTTGAATGTGTTTCGATTTCAGCTCGATTTCTTTGCGGTAGTTACTTTCGTATATTTTATTGAGTAAATCTTATCATATTAGAATGTCGAACCATAGATGTTTTGTGTTATATCTTTGTTTGGGTCATCTAATACAAAATCAAGTTACTATGAGTTCAAATTTGGCCAAAATTGCAATACATTAGTTTATTTTGGATATATTTGAGTGAGATTTCGAGTTGAATCAAGTTTCGAGTCAATTAGGTTTGGTTTTGGTTTGATTGGAGTTTCACATTTTTGGATCATATAGCTTTCGTTTGACCATTGGGTCAGTTAGTTTCGGTTTTCAGTTAGGATTTTGTCGATTTCGCGTGGGTCATTTTCTCGGACGGTTTGGTTCAGTTTTCTTGGGTTTGTTTGGTTTTGCAACCAAATTTTGACGAAACAGGAACTCTCCTAACCTACGCTTACATCGACAACTTGATTTATTAATACACATCCCAACAATTTTGCCTAGAAAATTGGACACATGGGGTAAAGTGAGCGATTGCGGGATTTTTTTTATTATTTTGACATCTAATGTTTTTCAACCAAAGGCCTATTTTCAACTTACTTGTACTAAAATTTGTAAAATTAAAAACAACAATGAAAGGAAAGGCTTAAAAATTATAATAAAAATCAAAATAAAAAAGAAATCTTGAAAACTAGAGAAAAGTTACCGAACAATACGAGTTCACGAAATATAAGAAAAAATAAATTTCATACAAAAATAAAATTAAATAGAACACATTTGAAAAGTAAAAGAGACCTTTGAATCACATATATAATGTAAATTTAAAAAAGAGTGAATAAATAGTTAAGTAAACTCCTAAAGTTTTTTCTATTATTTCAATGATTGGTGGAGTATAGAAAAAGAATTTGAAACATATTATCATAACTCCCTCCGTCCTCTAAAGATTGTTATGTTTTTTATTATAGCTCGTCCAAAAAAAATGTCGAAGCTTATGAGCTAAAAATGACTCATTAATTAAATTTTCATATTATCATCCTTCTAGTTAACTCATTATTTTAGACATATATAGTTGTAAATGGAATATGAGTTAGCCATATATTTCATTTTTAAGAAAAGTTGTTGTCATTATCATGATTTTAAGAGATTTTGGTGTTAGTGATAATTTTATTATGGTAATAATCTTGCATATATAGGAAAGAGACAAAGAAATAAATTATGTACCTTATTTTTTGCGTTTTTAAAAATTGACAATTTTTAGAGGACAGATCGGGAGTCTATTAGAATAGGGTTTTGTGTAAAGGGTGATCATTTTTCTTTTTTAAGTGTGATTGGCTATTTGTTCCCCTCAGTGACCCGGCCAATAAAAAGGTTAGAAATAATTGACAAAAACCAATAATCTAAAAAATGGTCGTCAATCAAAAATAATCCTTACAAGCAAAAATAGGAATGATCTCATCTTTAACCTGTGTAAAAAATTAAGCACATGAAGGTAACGTCTTATATACTCAGCTAACGAATTACCCGAATTTTTTTTACCTTTTCCAGCCCTCTTGTTTGGGTATGAGTGTTTTGAATTTGAGTGCGGTGTTCTGCTAGTGGTGGTTTTGGCTAGGTTGGTGTGTGGGAGTTATGATTTATGAGTAAGAAAATAAAAATGAGCTAAAAACAAAAGAAAAAAGAAAAAAAGGCAAAAACTTTTAGGATTATGGAAGGTGATAACTTCGGGAGTATAGTTGTACACAAAGTTTAAGACAGATTATTACTATGTATTTCTGTTGGATTATTTTTTTTTTTTTTTTCAGTTTCCCCAAATCCTGATTTAAGTCAAATAAGACCACTACAAGTTCTCCCTTTGAGTTCAACAATAACATTTCATAATTTTTTTATCATTTTCTATATATATATACATATATATATATATGTATATATATACATATATATATGTTGAATCTTGGTTATGTGTACCATCTCCATAATATTACACAAACCCTGTTTTCAATCTTTCACTCGCTTTAAGTGATCAACAATAATGTGAATCAATTGATTTTTCGAAATAGATATAATGCTTTAAAAATTGGACGTATATGTATTTCCCGTATCTTATAATCACCTAGAGATATATAAATTACCTCGTATCTATGATTCGCTCCTGCTTGCAAGTCAGTTTCCACTAAACACATAGTATCACACGAAAAGTTAGCATTACAAAAAGGAAGAAAATAATTTCAATGTATCTAATAGTCAATATGTGCCAATTAAACCTAGTCAATTATCTATAATTTTAATTTAAAATTAAGTGTTTTTAAAAAATTGGCGATTGAAGACAAAGAAGACTTACAATTTCCAGGGTCCAAATATGCCAAGGAAACAAGAAAGCCAGGGCCAACAAATGATAGAAACTTTCTCCATGTAGGCTCCTGTTCATTGTATAATGAGTGTGATGAGGAATCATAACGTATAGTATACTATATAGTTTTTGTACAAAAGAAATAGAGTATCAATAATCGGTTATCACATTTTGTCAGATATTAAAGCTAGAAATGGAGAAGTGCATAAATTGAGCTCATTCTAGCTATGAGACGGTAATTCCTCTTTGAACTTCCAACAGTACTGCTACTGCCTACATTTTTTTTTTATCACCGACGGACTGTTACTTTAGATGCTAAATTTGAACAAATAAAAAATAAAACTTTTAGATGCTAAATGTTAAAGAGACGATCTTGCAGTTAAATTTGTGAAATAAAATGACCTTTTGAGTGGGGCTTTCACTAAGAGGATCAAAACGTTTGCTTGGAGCTACAAATTGTGGAACATCGTTGTTAGTGACTCCTTGAACATCAAGAGATGCTATGCGGTTGCTGCTCCCTTTGCCCTGCCTAGTTTCCTTCACTATGCTCGCCATCCTTTAAATGATTGACTAGCCAGTATACCTTCAAGGCTTCAAGTACAGGTTTGTTTTGCTTCAGTACTTTGGTACGCAATACCATTTATATACTCAAGCATGGCAAGTAACGCCTTCGCCATCTGGTAACTGCGAAAACTGTCAGTATATGACGAAATTTGATTTGTACTTCTCATGTTGCAGGAGACGCAGTGGCTCACCTCTTCTAATGAAAATGACAGCATTTTCGTATTATTTATGGTTGAGGAATGAGGATAGCCAACGAGATCACATCTTCACTCTTTAGAATTTTTTAGTGTGTATTAAAAGAACTACTGCAATGAAACTAATGATGCTTTGGGACTCTATATTATTTGGGTTAAGGTGATCTACCCATCATCTAAAGCTGGCATGCTCGTCATTAAGTGCCAGTTCGAGGACTCTACAAATCGTGTGTCTAATGTGTTGTTTTGCAGACAGTAGACCGTAGACGCCAACGTTTACTTTGGTAGAAACCTTGTGATGAAATTACGTACGCGGTACGTCTTGTCCATATTTTATCCAAAGGGTGTTCATCGGTTCGGGACCGGACCGAACCGGATCGAACCGAAAACCAAAATTTGAAAATACTTGGATCGAAGACTGGACCAAAAAGTATACGGTCTTGGACCAGTCTGGACCGAGACAGGACGAAAGACTGAATTTGGCTTTTTACGATTTTTTTTAAAATATATTTTGGATATGAAAATCATATAAGTACATGTTCTACTATAATAATACTTAGCTTATGAATAACAAGAAGTAAAAAGGTTAATCTATACATCAAAAGGTCGCATACATTTTTGAAGTTTTGGGTATCTTTTTTCTTAAATAACACTTTTTCGGTCCATTCTGTCCGGACCGAAATTTTCCGGTCTTGGACCGGACCAGACCTAAGACCAAACACTGAAATTTTGAGGATTGAAGACCGGACCAAGATTTTTCGGTCAATTTTTCGATCCAGAGCGAAATGTGAATAGCTCTAGACCAAGATGACGATTATATATGATTTACCTGCATGATAAATTCCTTCAAAAAATGCCGCTTATTTAGGGAATAAGGTAAAAAAAAAACACCTGATAAAGCTGCACCTATTGTATTTTTTTTTTAATACAAATAACTCATAGTTTTCTAATTTTCATAAGGAAAAATTGACAAGAATAATCCCAACTATGGGTGGAAAAATAAGAATAATCCCACCTAAGGTAATAAATACTAATAATCCTAAGTTTGCTAGTGTCATACAGTAATGGTCCCAAGTCCATCGACGAGGGAATCTCCGGGAAAAAAATCATACGTGGCAATGTTTTTTTCACTTTTCCTTTTGTTTATCTGCTTATGTGGCTTAAAAGGCGCGAAAATGAATGAATGGGTTATTTTGTTAGTATAGTACTTGATTTAAAAAGAAAGGAAAATATAAAAGGTTTTAGTTGTTTTGTTAATTTTTGGCGCCTTTCAAGCCACATAAGCACATAAACAAAAGGAAAAATGAAAAAACATTGCCACTCATGATTTTTTCCGCGAAGATTCCCCGTCGATGGACTTGGGACCATTAGTGTATGACACTAGCAAACTTAGGAATATTAGTATTTATTAGGAAAATTGATAGGAATAATCCAAAGTTTGGGCGGTTCTTTTTTAATAGTCCCAATTTTGGATTATTCATAAAGAATCCCAACTTAGACTCATTTTTTCAGAAAATGGTCCCTTTACCACCGAAGCAAAAAACAATCCTACGTGTCTTTTTCCCTCCAAAATTACCTCTCCCAAACCTAAAGCTCACCCAACTTCCTCCTTCAACCCCTCTTTCTCCAGTGTCTTGAATCTTGATGATTGAAGTGACAAAAATATCATCTTACCATCAACCCACTCATCAAACGAGAAAAGTAAATCAACCCCAACCATGGACCCACCAACAACCATGTCCTCTAAGTTACTTGTGCTAGGTTGTATTACACTGCTAGGCGGTTGGGCCCCACAAAAAATCAACCATGGCAAGATCGTCATTAATGGCAAATTAAAGATCATCCAAGACGAGGAGGGTGTCTACCGCGCCACCCGCCGTGGTTGTTCATCCTCCTCCGTCGGTGACTCTTCTCTTTTTAGGCTTCTTCGTTATAGATTCAAAAAAAATTTTTTTTTAGAAAAATGAAATCCCAATAGAATAAAAACATGGAGAAAAGCCGAAGATGGCTGAGATTGGTATACATCTATAGCCACTGGTTCATTGTCGTGCTTTCTTCTTCATAGTCCAGACCAACTTTCTAGCAATTTTTTCTTAATATATCAAACAAAGGGATGTACTCTAGCTATAACTATAGTACATGGTTCTCTTTTGTGGTCATGAACTATGGCAGATAGCAATTGAGAAGAGAGAAATAATAGCAGTAACTTCAGAGCAGTAGCAAATTAGCAAGAGTAAGTAGACTAACAAAATCTTATCTTAGCGATGGATTTTTTCTTCTCTAAACGTATGGCACAATATTAGAATGGTAGTGAAGAAGAAAGAGGGGTGGGTAGGTGGGTCAACTTGTTTGTTTTGTTTTTGTTAAACCCCGGGCATTGCACGGTTCTTGATTGGCATTGACCATTTATTTTTTATTCTATTTTTTCGATATATATGTATCCCGAACCTAGCTTTGGAATTTCGGGACTACCCATAGAAATTGGGACCCAAAGTTGGGATTATCTAGGAATAATCCAAAGTTGGGACTATTAAAAAAGAACCGCCCAAACTTCGGATTATTCCTATCAATTTTTTCTATTTATTACCGTAGGTGGGATTATTTTTGTTTTTTCACCCATAATTAGGATTATTCATGTCAATTTTTCCTTATCATAAATAGAAACTTCAAACTTCCTATATGATATTTGGACAACTACACAATCATTATGACTCAAGTCAAGGTTACATAAATAATATTTGAAATTAAGTCAACGTAATTTTGATCAAGTGTTATTTACAATTGTTTATTTTTCTTTGGATGTCTGTGGACGGGTCAGTTGTCTTATTTTCTCCTTCCCAAAACTAAAAAAAAAATGTAGCTTTCGCCTTCTTTTTCGTAATGTTTTAATGAAGGTTGTAGTAAATTAGGTAGAAGCCATGCCATCATTTTTTTTTTTTAATAAGAGTAAGGTCATAAGCTCATGACATTTACTTAGATAGCCATGCCGCTTAATCACTTATTTAAAACGTCACAGAATATTCCCACAGTCACGGATAGAGGCCATGGCTCATGCCATTGTCGCATGCCTTTTATAGTGGCTAATGTCAGCTCTCTGTTCGAAGACAAGATTACAAAATAAAAAATGATGATAATTGTAAAGCCTTTTTTTAAAGAAAAAAATAATTTAGTTAAACTCAACTTAATTGTATTCATTTGGAGCACTTCTAGTGAGAAGTAGAAGTGAGACCTTTTGTCACTGGAAATAGCATGCATGAGGTAGTTTTCTCAACAACTCTATTGCTTACCTCTTAAGCTATCTTATGCTATGGTTAAAAGGGGTAGACCACCTAATAAAAACACAAAATCTAAAATCCCTCCTCCAAATACAGATAATAGTACAATAATGGATGGAAAAGGAGTAGAATCGAGAGAGAGTTCTAATACCCAGCTTGAAACATCTAAGACAACTACACTTGGGGACTTCATGGAAGGACTTCTGCCTATACCTGCCCTTAATCCGACCCAGGATCTTGCTGGGGGTAAGATTTTAACTCCTAGTGGTGATGTTGTTGGTAATACTAGTGATTTGAACCATGATAAGAAAAAAAAGGTGACAACTTTGCTAAACATGTTGATGGTAGAAGTAAAAATCTTGGTCCTAAGAAATCTTTGACATATGCTAGTGCTACACTGAAGCAAAGAACAAGGGGTATGCAGTTACATTTTTATGAGGAAGTACAGATGAGGTTATTATTAAGGAATCGGATGGACATGAGGAAGTCCAATACTGGGAAAATTCTTTAACGGGCACACTTTTGGGTGCAAGAGGTTCAAACTTTTATTGACAAGAATAGGAATCGTGTTCAACAGCCACAAGCTCTTTACATTAAGAAGGGTTGGTTTCTGCTAAGGTTTAGCAACACCGAAGACAGATATGAGAAAATGAGAGGAGGCCCTTGGAGAATTGAGGGTAATGTTATGGTGTTGAAGTTATGGACACCTTCTTTTTTGCAAAGTTGGAGATAAATTCCATTTTTCCTATGTGGGTGCTCTGTCTAGCACTTGACTTGGTCTTGTGCGACACTAAGTAAATTGGCAAGTAAAATAGGAAACCCTATGTAAGCTGATCCAGTTACTACCAATAAGGAAATAGCTTTCCTTTGTAAGGGTTCTTGTGGAAGTGGATGTCTCTAAAGAGCTTGTAACTAGTATCAACATTAACGCCCCTTATTTCGGTTTTATCTCTTAGAAAGTTAACTATGAATAAGTTCCTGATTTTTCTTCAAGTCTTGTCATTCTCTTGGACATGAGGCTTCTCACTGCAAGATGAATAGAGGTCTACAATGGAAGGCTACTCAGAAAGTTATGGTTACTTCTAAAACTTCTCAAGAAGTTGAAGTTGCAGTAGTGATTGAAGTTGTTGTTGAGGTAGAAGTTGTGGCTGCAGAGGGGGTTCTAAGGAAGAATTAACGGCAGATAAAGATGGTGGACATGTTGCAAATGATACTGCTGATTAAGGCAATCAGGTGCAGAGTGATGTTGTTGTTTTAGCTGCACAAACTCCAGCTACTGCTACTCAAAGTGTAGCTTCTACAAGACTAATACTCAGGTCAAGGGTATTAGCACAATGGTTGATGATGAAGGATTTACTACGGTTATGAGAAAGAATTTTCTTAAAAAGGAGTTAATAGCTTTGCAGCCTTATAAGAGGATAACAATCAGCTTGGTGGTGACAATGTATCTGGTGCACAAGTTACTCAGGATGAGGTATTTGATGGGGATCCTCCTCATCACCATCTACCTCATGAATATTCTCTCATGGAATATTAGGATCCCCAATAAGCCCCTAAAGCAACATGAGGTGGTTTCACTCCTAAGAATTCACAGAATCGACAATACTGCATTGCTTGAAACCAGGGTTCAAGCAAGAAAATTTTTAGAAAATCAGTAGAAAATTCACTGCTTTTTCTATGGCTCATAACAATGAAATTCATAGAAATGGTAGAATTTGGTTACTGTGCAATTCTAGAATTGTACATGTATAAGTGGTTGGATGTCATCCCGAACTATTCATTGCAAGGTGTCCTTTATCACTAAAAACGTAACTTGCTTGGTCTCTTTTATATATGGGTTTAATGATGCTGGTTTGAGAAAGGAGTTATTGTCATATTTGGTTGGGATGGCTACTAGTAATATCCCCTGGATTTGTTTAGGAGATTGGAATATAATTCTTTCACCCGAGGAGAAGATTAGTGAGACAACTGCCAATCTCAATGATATAGCTGAGTTTGCTTCTTGTTTGTTTCAAGCTGGTCTGACCTACCTTCTTTTGGTGCTACATTCACCTGGGCAAACTTCCAAGATGGTAGTTCTAGAGTACGATCGAATCTAGACAAAGTAGTGGCAAATGCACTTTGGTTGGGGGATTTGTGGTTTGATTATTGTGTATCAACTAATTAAGCTATTCTAATGAATAAAATTGGTATTTTTGATAGTTAATAATTAATGACAAGTACTTTGGCCACATAGCATGTCATCAAGTTATATGTCATTGATCATTGTATCACACCATAGCAAAATATGGTAAGTACTATATTGTGGAATCATGGGTATTCCTATTCCTTCTTAGATCAAAGCTAGTAATAACATTCGTTGATTAAGAGCCATAGTTACTAACTAATGTAGTTGTTCGGTCATGATTCAAGTTATAACTGCATTAAAGTGAAAGGAATCTCAATAAAGAATTGTAACATATAATGTTCGATTATATATTAAACAACTATGATAAATCTGCCTATCCAATTAATAACCACGTTCGTGAATCAACTAATCAATTGGTTGCTACTTAGGAATTATCAACCACGTCCATGAATTAAAAAATTCTAGCAATAGATCAATAACAAGTATAACTAGGTGATCAGTCTAGCATGCAAGCATACCAATCATATAATAAAACAATAGTGATTTGTCAACACATAACAATATAGATGCAAAGGAATAGAAACTCACAATTAATATAACTCGAATTAATGTCTGAAACTCTGAACCAAATTATTAAGGAGCGCTCTCCATAGAAATGAAAAGCTCTTAGGAGATGTAGGCTAGAATAACGACTGAATCATCCACGAAACTAGGATAGGTCTTAAAGAAACCCTAAAACGTCTCCTAATAGAATAAGGAAAGTTAACTAATACACCAAAACAAACTGGATAAACTATAAATAAACAAGATATACGAAGGCCGCGACTCGTGGCACGGTATCGTGAGTCGCGGATATCGGGCTTCGCGAGTTGCGGAACAGTGTCGCGAGTCCCGGACCTCAAAAGTATCAAAACAACGATCCTGCCTCCGCGAGTCGCGGACAACTCCCGGTACAGAATTTGTACCTCCGGTAGGAAAATATACCGCCGATACCGCAAATGTACCACCGAGAGGCTTTAACACTAGAACCTTCTATTTTCTTGTACCGCAAGCCTTAAATCCGTACCGCCGGACCTAAAACTTGTACCACCGATACCAAACCTGTACCACGCGAGGTTTGTTTCACATTTCAACCTCAAAACATTATTTTACGAGTCTCGGAAATTATGAAAAAAACCCGGGATCACTAAATTAACACCCACGGTATTAATTTTCACCTACGATTCCTAAAACAAATACATTGGAGTTTTAAACCAAGGTCCCAGCCGTGAAGGTCACTACCTTGATTTATGACCAAAGCTCCTAAAGACGAATTTATCTCTTCCGAACAAACTTAAACACATCTCGGAATCGTAAAATACCTTTGAAAACATCATTTTCAATATAAACAAAAGACTTTAAATGCATCGGGGCTTCAAATTAAGGTCCCGGTGAACATCACTTCCTTAATTTATAACTAAAGGCCAGGAGACAAGTTTATCTTCGAGTAAACCTAAACACGTCTCGGAATTAAGAAATTCTTTCGAAAACATCATCTCAAAAGACATTTACCTTTTAAAACCATTTTCCAAAACAATTTAAATATAACACGTGTGCTAAGCAGGGGCGAAACTAGGAGCTTTTTTTAAGGGGGACCAAAATTAACTTTTCATTTTTTCACGGGGACCAAGTAAAAAAATTAACAAATTTTATGTATTTTAAAAAAAATATCCTTAAATATCTGCAAAAAAACAAAAGTTGGTGGGGATCAGGGACCCCATAGGTCCCCCTAGTTCCGCCACTGGTGCTAAGGCAAATCTGAGAAATTGTATCGAAGTGTCACGGCAAGCTCGTTGTCTCATCACCGGGTATGGTTAACAGACCACGACGGATTACGGTATCTACAATAATAATGAAATCCAGACCAAAACCCAAATGAAACAGCGTCGTCAAGTCAACAATAACAACGCAATCCAACTCCACAACTAGAGCAATAATACTACAACCAAGAATTGTCAGGAGAGAAGAGGAATTCGGAATGTACCAAGTGAGTAGCAAAATTCCGCAAAACTCGACCCTTGATGCCGTAGAAAACCACCACCAATCCTCTTTGTATGCCCAATCCGTCACTCTACAACCAACAATTGCTCCAATTACTCCAAAATCAAAAACCCTCAATTTCTAGGGTTTGGGTGAATTTTGGATTTGTGGGTGGTTTTTGCGATTTAATAGCTTTTTGTAGTGAAAAGGGTGAAATATATGATAAAAAAAAAGAGATTAAGTGGGGAATTTTGAAGTGAGATGAGGATTTTTGAAGGGGACTGATGGATGTGGGAATGTTTGAGTGAGGAAAGAGAGATAAGAAAAATAAACGAGGGACTGCTTCTCACCTTCTGTTTTGGTTCGAGAACCACTATATAAATAAACGAGGTATTCCACTCTAACTCTGCGCGTTTGGCATAAAAGGAACAAAAAGAACTGAAATTTGGTAAATGGAGTACTCTACTTTAACTCTGCCCGTTTGGCATAAAAGGAACAAAAAGAACTCAAATTTGGTAAATGGAGTACTCTACTCTAACTCTGCGTGTTTGGCATAAAAGGAACAAAAATAACTGAAATTTAGTAAATGGAGTACTCTACTTTAACTCTGTGCGTTTGGCATAAAAGGAATAAAAAGAACTCAAATTTGGTATGGAGTACTCTACTCTAACTATGCGCGTCTGACATAAAAGGAACAAAAAGATCTAAAATTTGGTAAATGGAGTACTCTACTTTAACTCTGCGCGTTTGGCATAAAAGGAACAAAAAGAACTGAAATTTTGTAAATTGAGTACTCTACTCTAACTCTGCGTGTTTGGCATAAAAGGAACAAAAAGAACTGAAATTTGGTAAAAGGAGTACTCTACTCTAACTCTGCGTGTTTGGCATAAAAGGAACAAAAAGAACTGAAGTTTAGTAAATGGAGTACTCTACGTTAACTCTACGCGTTTGGCATAAAAGGAACAAAAAGAACTCAAATTTAGTAAATGGAGTACTCTACGTTAACTCTACGCGTTTGGCATAAAAGGAACAAAAAGAACTTTAATTTGGTAAATGGAGTACTCTACTCTAATTATGCGCGTTTGACATAAAAGGAACAAAAAGAACTAAAATTTGGTAAATAGAGTAATCTACTTCAACTCTGCGCGTTTAGCATAAAAGGAACAAAAAGAACTGAAATTTGGTAAATGGAGTACTCTACTTTAACTCTGCGCGTTTGACATAAAAGAAACAAAAGAACTGAAATTTGGTAAATGGAGTACTCCACTTTAACTCTGCGCGTTTGACATAAAAGAGCAAAATAAGTGACTCTTTGTCCCTACAACTAACCATGGTAATTTAACGTCACACAAACCATTGATTTATTTGTGTGAGGAGCTTCGGAAACTGTTTCTCTTGTTATTTTTAAAAAATACAGTTTTTGCAAGAACAATTGCTTTGCTTTACTAGTAAGAGAAAAAAAACAAAAAACAAAAGGAAAGTAAAAAAGAGCAGAACTCCACTTGGCCTCCAAGTAACTAGGCCCTAGTTCCTACAAACACAACACTCCCGAGTTATTCGCGCGCTTCAAACCCTGTGCCCTTTCCTTGGTCTTTCAACTTTCAGTTTAACAGTCTTCGCCATCGTCTTTGTCTGCAAAGGTATATATATTCTTCCCACTTCGCTGTTAAACCCTTTTTGTTAAATACTGTTAAGTTTATAGTTCAGCCCTAATGAAGTATCGAATTATTGGTACTTCTCTCGTAACATGCTGATTAAACACAGTTTAAATATCGCGACACGTTGTTTCTATTTCTTGTATAGTTGTTTGGGTTGTGATGTTTTTGTTTTTGGTGGGTGGTCGTGTTATTGCTCTTTTCTTGAACCCTTTTCATCAATGTGATGAGTAGTGTTTGAAAATTTTACAAGCTGTGCTAATGTTTAGCTAGAAATAGTATGATGGATTTTTCAGTTCTTTTTTAACCAACATAACGCTTTGTGCATGTTGATCGATCACTGCATTTGCCTGTTGTGATGTCCGCGTGTTGCAAGAATTTGGGTAAATAGTCTGATGAGAGACCGTTGGTCTTCGGAAAGAGCGTCTACTTTTATCATGAAGTAGACGGGCTCAAGAAATATCATATAACTCTGATTTAGCTTGGCCTTTCATGGAGCTTCAACGAATTTAGCTTGGAGAAAGCTTTTCTACTTTTATCATAAACATAGACGGTCTCTCTTAAGAAATTCTGTATCAAAGGATGAGGTAAGCTACACCATGGGTCCATTTTAGTGGTTAGAGTGTTGTTCCACCAACACGAAGACCAAGGGTTGACTCTAGGATTGGTGTAAGAACTATTTTATTTCAAAAAGTGATGTTCTATCAAACACGAAAATAGAGCCTACATCCTTGTTGTCATATAGGCAAGTGGCGGCTCAACAACTTAAGAAGCCCAAAGCTGATAACAGAAGTGAGCCTTACTATAGGAAACAAATTAAGGGGTAAAGTACAGACAAAAGGTGAAGGGAAAATATGAGGCCTTTGACACATGATTTTTTGATGCTTAGAGCAAACATTATTCTCACTAGTTATGCCAAATTGACTACTTAGAGGCCTTTTTACATTTTTTACATATTCATAAAATTTGGGGCCTAAAGCAGCTGGGTTTAGGGGCTTTACCCTTAAACCGACACTGATATAGGCGCCAATGTCTGAGCTGCTTCAAGCGATTAGATTATCTTGACTAATTAGGTGTGGTTATATCCGTGGGGTGGGGTGCAATGCCCATGCTGTACTAAGGATGTCGTGATGGTGACAATGTCCACTGGAGCTTGTGTACGTTATCCTCGTTGAAAAAAGACGTGGTAAGCTTGTAAGTTTTTGGGATGAGCTTCCACGTACTCTTTAAAGGTCATCCCATAACTTGTAAAACTCATCCTGTCTTATCAAATGACCGTCTCCTTTTGACTATTCCAAAGTTGAACAGATATATAACGTCTGCTTTTGAGGTTTTTTCAAAATTCTTTCAAAATGCCCAGAAATTCTGGGTCGGGATGGGCTCTTGACCCTCTCGAACTCCAAACAACTGCCCCGAAGTTCAGGAGGCATCCCGGATGGGATAACCAGACTTTATGTAGTAAACTTTTTATGTAATCTTAAGCTAAGCAAATGAATTTCTCTTATGAATTTTTCATAAGTTAATCTGATAAACAAATTATATTTCATGATTAATAACTTAAGTACTTATTAGACAACTATATTGCATGTTGCTGCCTCATTTAATTCTGGGATAATTATTTGCTCTACGTGTCTCTTTCTCTCAGTTGCAGTTTAGTCAGGTCCATTTGAGCTTCTCTTATGTAGCACTAATATAGGACAAGGGGAGCTGTAAGTCCTTAACAGAAGAACTAGAGATGCTTTTTTTGGAATTCAAAATTAATTAAATTTGGTGTGTAATGGATAGTATTGTGAGATTATTTACATTAAGAATAGGTTACTTTCTAGTTTCTAATTGTTATATTTGATAATGACCCTTCTTGAGTTCGGTTGAGTCTGTGATTGAGTCGGCTTGCCTAAAGCCACTTGGGGACTGAATGTTGCTAGTATGTTAGATGTGAAACTGAGCTGCTCTTGTGAAGTTGCTTTGAGCTTGGCGAATTGCTAAGATCTATTCTGGATTCATGTTCACATTTATCCGTCAATTAACCATGAAAGTACTGACTGGCTTGTCATAGATGGTCAAAATAAAGTCTGTAAACAGTTGAGTTGCTAGTGATCATGGGAGGTAGTGAGGTACAGTGCTATCAGTGGAGCTATAGCATTAACACAATTTATAAAAATATCAGAAGGAATGCAAATGTTTTGTTAAATAATCTAGCAATTAGAGTATACAAGTAGGTGATCCTCATTTTTTCAGACAAAAAAAAAAAAGAACACTGTATTGATGAGTTGAAGGAAGTACAAACTATGAGGATAAGACATCTTCACATAAACAAATTAAAAAAATTTCCAATTGTTTTGTATGAAGTGAGCGATCCTCCCGACTGTGTGGAGCAGAGCTCACAAGTTTTGCACATATATACTTGTTCCTTTCTGTGCAAATAATATGGACGGTGTTCCTTCATTGGTTAGGACTACCCTTGTTGGAGGGGTTTCGAGGCAAGAGAGACCGAGTATAAATAGCTTCTGCACGAGGTTGAGTCATCCCAAAATCAAAGTGCTCTTGGTGAAAGGAAACTCTATCGCCAGCTAATATTCATGCTTTACATGGTGAGATTAGTCAAATGGGTTGATGTTCTGTTGGCTGAGAAAATGCATTTGCTGTTGGCTCCATGACCAGATGTACCGTGCGTGCCTGGGTGGACTTAAGTACTTAACCATGTAGGTGGTAAAAAACTAGAAGTTGGGGATTGTACACTGACATCGAGTAGACTTCTATATATGAGCTCTATGGTGTATATATCTTGTCAGCTGTCACAACCAAAGAATAGAGCATTTATCCTTAGATGTTAGCTATACCTCCACCATATCTTATGCACTGTTGTCGAACAAGAAAACACACTAGGTTTGGATCTTGATGCTAGAAATATTGTTCAGATGGTGTAGAATTATATGTGCGGATGCAGCGCTTAAGAGTGTCTGTCATTCAAACAGGCTGTTTGCAGATTCTAGTACAAATCACAGCAGGTGAATACAGGAGGTGGAAGAAGTCCGGACATGTTTATGATCAATTAAGGGCACATCAGGAGGTTTTAGTGCCTTTATCACTGGTCCTATCATTCATGGAGACGGTTCAGGTCTATCTTTCAAAATAGTGATAAGACTTGGGTTCTTTAATCCCCTCTCCTCTTTTTATCTTGAACAGGGGCCATGTGGATAAGCCATTTGTTACTGGAAATATGATTAGGGTCATTGAGGTGCCGAACAATACTACCACAATTTCACCTAATACTGATGATGATTGTACAGGCGACAAGGGCAATACTGCGTGTGCCCTTCAGATGGATAATGCTGGAGCAAGTAAGGGGAGATATTGTGGAATATCCAGACCCTAACTTTGGTTATGCTAGGGAGCTAGGATAGATAGGGAGCTGTGATAGATCTAAGATTTGCCCGCCAACCATTACGCCAATCGTAATTAGTTTCATTAGGTTTTACTTTATACTCTACATTTCTACAAAGGACTTCTTGTCCTCGGGATTCTTGTGGTCTCTTGTTAATTAAAAGTTTCTTATCTAAAAGAAAGAAACTTTAAGTAAAGAAGGAAGCAGCAAATGAAATTTAAACGAACCAACACTTAAACAATCGAGGTAATTTGTGAGTTTGGACTTCGGAGGTTACAGAGTTTTGAATGTACATCCTCAGATTGTTTACGTATTATCTGATTATTAACTGTCACTTAATGCAGATCTCCAGCTGGAATAAATGAATACTATGGCTGTTTCTGTAAGTCATTTAATTAAGGTGCCTGTTTCATTTCCATTCCAAAGAATTGGAAACACTCAAGGACCCAAAGAAGGCACAACATCTATAAGAGTATTGGCCCCTCCCAGGGTACCTAGTAGATTAAGAATTCAATGTTTTCAAGGGTTGCGAGCAGGTACCAGTTTCCTGGGCTCTTTGGGAAGCTATAGGACCACAAATTTTCATCTAAAGGTGAAGGATGCTGTGTCAGTTCGTAGAGGGAGAGCGAGCCATGGCGCTATTAAAGCAATGTTTGAACGTTTTACTGAGAAAGCAATTAAAGTTATACTCCTTGGTCAAGAGGAGGCTAGGCGCCTTGGTCATAATGCTGTTGGGACAGAGCAAATCTTTCTGGGACTTATTGGTAAAGGGACTGGGATCCCTGCTACCGTTCTGAAGTCCATGGGAGTTAGTCTGAAGAATGCACGTATTGAAGTTGAGAAGATTACTGGGAGAGGCAATGGGTATTTACCCGTTGAACTTCCATTTAGTCCTCGTGCCAAGCATGTTTTAGAACTCTCACTGGAAGAGGCACGTAAACTTGGTAAGACATCGCTATTGAGTATTTACATATCTGTCAAATCAAGAGCTTGTTTTGGGAATAATTGTACTTTCACTGTATCTTCTTAATGCTTTCTTGAGCATCTTCTGGTATCTCTCATTTTTCTGTAAATGTAGCCTCCATCCCAATGCATTGGACATACAGATTAACCCCTAAGGAAATTCGCAAGTACGTACTAAACTATAGAAGAACTGCCTTAATGATTTAGTAATACAAAAGTAATTGGTAATCCTTCTGTGGGGTGATGTTCACAATTCATAGCCAGTTTATTGCTATTTTCTGCAGTAGCTTTTCTTTAGTCAAGGAACTAAGCTTGATTTCCAAATTGCTTAAGTTACTACTTCAACATGAACCTGCACAATTACAAGGTCCAAAAATTTTAAAATTCCCCCTTGGGATGCTATTTTGTAGCTCACTCTGATACACAGTCTCTATATAGTTTGATAGTTCGCGTTATGAAGCAGGACATCTGTAAGAAATTTCACTTGTGTGCCTTTATGAATGTTCAGGTCAAAACTATATTGGATGTGAGCACTTGCTGCTCGGATTACTAAGTGAAGGGGAGGGTGTAGCTGCGCGTGTCCTTGAAAATTTAGGTGCTGATCCAAATGACATACGCAAACAGGTATGGTATATTTCTGTATGTTCATGTCATCACTTCTATTGACTATCCATCAATGTTCTGAATCTTTCAATGGTTTGTATCAAGGTTATAAACATGATGGGGGAAAAGGAGGTTGTCCTTCATGTCGAGAATAACTCTGGTGGTAGCATGCCGACATTACAAGAATATGGCACAAATTTGACACAGAAGGCACTAGAGGTATGTAGCCTTAAATGACCTTTTATCGTCTTATCCTGGGGCCTAGGCAGTTGTGCCTGGAAATACTCCTTAGCAGTGCAGGAAGACACTGGTAATTTTTAAACTGTCTTTGAGCTGAAATACTTTCTTATGTAAAGGGAAAATTAGATCCTGTTGCTGGAAGGCAGAAGGAAGTAGAGCGTTGCACTCAAATACTGAGTCGTCGTAGCAAAAACAACCCTTGCCTCATTGGAGAGCCTGGTGTCGGTAAAACAGCAATTGTTGAAGGTCTAGCTATAATGATTGCTAATGGTGATGTTCCAGAAACACTGGAGGGAAAGCAGGTAGGGCAATGTAGATTCATTGTGTGGCCAACAGTATATTTCATTGTTTCCACTTTTCAACATAAATTAAGAATAGTTTATGGATTTGTGCAGCAAGTTCTTTCCAACTATGAATATGCATTTTACTAAGCTTTGTTTCTGATGAAAGCATGCCCACCTAGTAAATATGTTGTTGCATACATCTTCTTCTAACCGTCGCGATTTTAGTTGGTTATTCGTTAACTAGGACCATAGAATTGCTGTTGTGCATCTAAGTTTACTAAAACTTATTACATTGTTAGTAATAGGAGTCAGAAACAGGGTTGCAATGCTTCTTTTATGCATGGTTCCAGGAGAATATAGTATTCCATGCCAACACATATATCTGCTGACTAGGTTTTTGGCAAGCAAGAGCTTACTTTGTAAGTTTGTAGCATAATTATGTGGTCCATAAACTTGTAGGTCCTTTTTGCCCCTGTATTCATAGGGTTACAGGTAATGCTGTTTAAATTTGTGTTGTCACACATATGTCTTCAGCCACCTATGTCAGACGAGCTGTGTAACAGTTTAGGTTCACGTAATTGTTTATATATATATACATATATGTTATATGTAACAAAAAAAAATATATATATACATATATGTTATGCCTTCAAGTCTACACGTATTTTTTGAAGTATAATTTTGTTCCAAGAGCTGCATGTATGAGGTGATCTTACCTGATAAATTACATTTGGATGGGCAATATCTTTTAAAATTGCTTTGTCTTCTGAGGACCAACAAATTGAAATGACAGGATAATTGCTTATACTACTTGTTTGTTCTTGTAATCAAAGTAGGAAGTATATTCTTTAACTCCGTCATATTGCACTTCAGGTTGTAGCTCTTGATATGAGTCGTCTTATTGCTGGAACTAAGTACCGGGGGGAGTTTGAGGGTAAACTGCAGAAGCTGATTGAGGAAATAAAAGAGTCAAATGATGTTATTCTATTCCTTGATGAAGTGCATACTCTGATCGGGGCAGGAGCAGCTGAGGGGGCAATGGATGCTGCAAACATCTTGAAACCAGCTCTAGCAAGGGGTGAAATACAGGTATAAGCTCTTTCTAAATAAGCCTTTGTTCTTTACTTGCTCTCAATGTCCATCTACTTAATGCATGATTTACGGCTTATTAAGCTGCATTAAATTTTTCTCAAATGGGATAGTTCATTGGGGCAACAACACTGGATGAGTACAGGCAACACATCAAGAAGGATCCAGCCCTAGAGAGAAGATTCCAGCCTGTTGAAGTGCCTGAACCAACAGTAGATGAAGCAATACAGATCCTCAGAGGGCTCCGTGAGCGATATGAGATTCACCACAAGCTTTGTTATACAGATGAAGCACTAATTGCTGCAGCACAGCTATCATCTCAATACATCAGGTATGGATTTGCTGCCCATCTGGCTCCAGTCTACACTGCTTAAATTTTCATGTGAAAGACCATTCTTCTTAAAGTGTGTGTTTGCAAATTAATTCTTTGCAAGGGCCATGGGGTTCTACATATCAAGAAATCAGGTCTCTTATGCAAAAATGAATCTTACTTGATGGTTTCTGAAACTGTGTTTTTCTAATTCAATGAATACAGTAATAGTGATTGTACATTTACTGAGATAATGAGCTCTCTAGATCCTACAAATTAATTGTTTAATAAGCTTTTAGTTATAACTTTTTCAGAATGCTCCACAATTTAACATATTGCTACCTAGCTCTTTGGTCTTGAAATAGAGTTGACCTTTGCCAAAGCTAGTTTGACAATAGAACGTACTCGTCACCTCCCTTTTTCTTATGGATGACATAGTGAACCTGCACCTGATACCTCAAGGATGAGTCACCTCATGAAGAATTTTGTTTGCCTCAGGGTCATTCTTCTTTCTTTTGTTCACTTGTGCAATTCTATTATTTTCCTAGTCTTTAGGTGTAACTTATAGTTTATCTAAAAAGGGTCTAGCTAGAATAAGAAGAAAAATAAGTGATATCTGGACTACGTTATGGGGCTCAGGAGCTCCTGTTCTTATATGCTCCATCTTTTAAAGCAATGACTCTATGAGCTACTTGAAATTCCCTTCCTAACACAATGTTGTCAACTAGGAGAATCACTTTAAACTAGAGCCAACGACATCTGCTCTGCGAAATCTTTATTTGCAATTACTTTTGGGTGGTTTTACCCACCCACACCCAGTCCTCTATT
The DNA here is from genome assembly GCA_901111285.1 of Corrigiola litoralis. Classification (NCBI taxonomy): domain Eukaryota; kingdom Viridiplantae; phylum Streptophyta; class Magnoliopsida; order Caryophyllales; family Caryophyllaceae; genus Corrigiola; species Corrigiola litoralis. The sequence goes on from CAAKMY010037455.1 coordinate 25,178, forward strand.
TGTCTTAGATTGTGGTCAATGTATCCTTTGGATTAATAAGCTAGCTCTCCTACAACTATACACAATTTTTTTTATATGATACGTTTTGTGGACCTTGCACTGAATATACCTTAGGAATTGAAACTCTAAACAGCTGACGTTCCGGAGCATGATATACACTATCACAACTATTGTATATTGGACTCACCCAAGGCTTGAAAGTTGGAACTAAGTATTTGAAAAGACCTAGAGAATCAGGATTCAGGCTTTACACAGTTTCTCGCACCTCATCTGCTATTTATGCCCTGAAGGTTGGTCCCTTTTCAGAACCTGTTTGCTAGAGAGCCTAATAGATCACCCTGGTGCGATTCATCTGTTATTTCACAATATACTATTCGAAACTCCACCCTTGATGAGTGGAAATTCTTATCTAGCAGTAAATTATGCTCCTTATTTTTCTGTGTGAGATAGACATTTGAAATGAGACTGGAGTACCACATAGAAGCTTCGATATAAAAAGGGTGTCATGGCCCTCATGGGTGACCTTAAGCACGAGGCACATTGAGGCGTCAGGATTTGTCACCCTGAGGCTAGCGGCTTTGATGAAAACCGTGAGGCTCACCTGGCGAGGCGGTCTGAGGTGCACAACTATACAATCTGCAACTTGTTTTTTCTTTGTTTGAATCTTTATTTTGTCCCCCTCACTCTCCTATTTCTCTTATTCTTGCTTTTTAAAACACCAGTCTCCTTAATAAACCAAAAAAAGTTGTCTTTTGGCACAAATACTACAAAAATAATCAGTAAGCATTTCTGAGGAACGGCGATACTCGCATGCATGAGATGCACCTTGTGCCTCGGCGTACGTCTCTTCTTTTTTTCTAAACTATCAGTATACCAGAAATTTAATATAATTTTTGATGTGCTTTGTCCTAAATCTGTGCTTATCCCACTATCAAGTTTCAAGCTAATAAATCTTAGTCCTAGGCCCTCTTATCTCAATGCAAGCTATTGTTTTTGAATTTTGTTTACTATCTCCTTCAAATGGGATCTCTCATCTAGATTGGTGCAACCGTGATGGTTTTAGTCTTGTCTTATACTGCTTTTGTCATAGAAGCCACTATGGGAGGAGCTGGTTTGTGTCATTCCAGTTCCTAGGCCCCCAAGTTCCAGGGGAAAAGGAGCGGACTTCCTTTTAGTTTTATGCCTGCACTTTACTTGGTACACGGGATATTTTCACTCCTGACACTCCCAATTTTTCATTACACCTGCTTCTGGATCTGCATATTCTTTTATGACAAATGTGGATGTTTTAACAGTGACAGATTTCTTCCTGATAAAGCTATTGATCTAATTGATGAAGCTGGTTCTCGAGTGAGGCTGCGCCATGCTGAGGTATGAGTTTATACTTCAGACTTCTAGCTCTGATTTTTTTCCATGGATGTCTGCGAGTTTAAAGCATACTTCATCCTCTTACCAGCTTCCTGAAGAGGTAAAACAACTTGAGAAACAAGTCAGACAGATAACAAGAGAGAAAGATGATGCTGTCCGCAGCCAAAATTTTGAAAAGGTAAAGAGTTTTCCTCTCCAAGATAATTTTATCATCATCTAAACATCCAGTTCCATGATCCTTACGCCCTAAAGTCCAATAATACACATGGGGCAGTAGCTGCCTAGCTGGTGATCATGAAATAAACTCTTTTGTTTTGTTGGCCTTTGTTTCTGTACGTACAAGGTCCGGCGATTATGGCCTTGTTCTCTCCATATGACATCTGATGTTTGGTATTCTGCAATGTAAATATTGGATTCAATTCCTCAAGAAGCTGTGGAAGAACGTGATTCAATCTCTATCGTGAGTATATTATGCTGTTTGCCATTGATGCACACATTAACTAGTTTCTTAATGTATCATTTGCAGGCTGCTGAGTTGCGTGACAAAGAAATGGACCTGAAGGTGCAAATTTCTGTGCTTATAAATAAGAGCAAGGAATTAAGTAAGGCAGAGACTGAGAGTATTCGTCCAGTTGTAACAGAAGCAGACATTAGGGATATTGTTTTTTCTTGGACTGGTATACCAGTTCAGAATGTTTCCTCTGATGAATCAAAACGTCTTCTCAAAATGGAAGAGGATCTCCATGGTAGAGTCATTGGTCAAGATGAAGCTGTCAAAGCCATCAGCTCCGCAATCCGCCGCGCTCGTGTTGGCCTAAACAACCCTGACCGTCCAATTGCAAGCTTCATCTTCTCAGGTCCAACTGGTGTAGGGAAGTCTGAACTTGCAAAGGCCTTAGCTGCTTGCTACTTTGGTTCAGAAGAAGCTATGGTCCGCCTCGATATGAGTGAGTTCATGGAACGACACACGGTTTCCAAGCTGATTGGTTCACCACCAGGATATGTCGGTTATACTGAGGGCGGGCAGCTAACTGAGGCGGTCAGGCGCCGCCCTTTTACTGTTGTGCTCTTTGACGAAATTGAAAAGGCTCATCCTGATGTCTTCAATATGATGCTTCAGATTCTTGAAGATGGGAGGTTGACAGACAGCAAGGGTAGAACTGTGAATTTTAAGAACACACTGATAATTATGACCTCGAATATAGGAAGCAGTGTGATTGAGAAGGGTGGGCGCTCAATAGGTTTTGATCTAAACTACAATGATAATAATAGTAGTTATAACCGGATTAAGAACCTGGTGACCGAGGAGCTTAAGCAGTATTTTAAGCCAGAGTTCTTAAATAGGTTAGATGATATGATTGTCTTCAGGCAGCTTACAAAGCTTGAAGTCAAGGATATTGCGGATATTATGTTGAAGGACGTTTTCAAGAGGCTTAGAGGTAAGGATATTGAACTTCAGGTGACTGACAAATTTAAAGAGCGAGTTGTGGAGGAAGGTTACAACCCAAGTTATGGAGCGAGGCCCTTGAGACGAGCTATCATGAGACTTCTTGAGGATAGCATGGCTGAGAGGATGCTTTCAGGAGAAATCCAAGAAGGCGACTCGGTTATTTTGGACGTTGATTATGCTGGAAATGTCGTTGTGCTCAATGGTAGTCGTGGCATTACTCCAACTGCTTTCACTGACTTACTTCCATTGTGAACTTTAGAAACTCAGTCAGTAGGAGCTCGATTTATTTGTAAAGATGAACTTACTTGTTGATTAATTGTATTTGAACACCCCCCCCCCCCCTTTCCCTACTTCTTTCTAGAATGATTAATTTTGTAAATGTTGTCCTCCATTCAATGATTACAATGTGGTGCAATTGCTTGCTTATCTATATGGGTACTAGTTTAGACCCCGTGCCATATGGCACGGTTTCATAGTAATTTTTGTATAAATAAGTTAAACTTCTACTTTTGGTGGTGAAATCCTTAGTTAAATAAAAAAAACTTCTACATGCCACTCCTCATTTTGTATGCATTATAGAATGGTATATTATTACTTTGGCTTGATGTGATTGTGCACGTATTGTACAATTTCACTTATTGTCAACGTGTTTAATAGTACCCAAGGAAAAATATATAGTCCTATAATTTATCGGTTGTATAAGTCACCCGTACTGTTAAAAAGTTAATAATCTTGTTATAGGGGAAGTGAAAAGAAGAAGATAAATGACCTTATTCGATTTTAATTTAATCTTTAATGATCTTGAGTATGTTTTACAATATTGTGTTAATATATATTACTCCCTCTCACTCACCCATTTGAATGGAAAATATGGAAAATGGGGTGAATCATATGGACTGGTACTTTTCATATAGAGCATGAGGCACTAAATTGAAAAAGCTAAATATATCAAAGATTGTATTATTATATTACGTAGAATTTTTTTGCAGTTCATTTAGCGACAATATTAGGCCAAAAGAAAAATATTGTATACGTTTGTTTACATTAATATAAA
>CAAKMY010037456.1:0-17967 GCA_901111285.1 Corrigiola litoralis
TGTTGTGTTGTTTGGATGTGTTGTACTATTTTGAGCATATGCATGAGTGTGGAAAGGAAACAAACTTTGAACCCACTGATAGTGACAATACTCATGGCCAATCCACACCATATGAGTTGGGATGTCGGGGTCATGAATTCCAACTTGTGATGCCTATCTCTCTATCCATTCGATATTAGGGGTTAACTATGGACATGTATACTTCCATTCGAAGGAACGCATGCACCTTTGTCACAACAGCCTATTTAGCCATTCAAGCCCAAAACCCCATTTCGCATTGCTTGTGCGTTGTGTTATCATGATAGCCCTTATGCTTGACATGAAATGTATACCCTTTTTGTGCCTATCCTTAAACACAAGGTATAAACAATCGCATAAAGGAGGAAAACTTACTCTTGCTAGAGTTCGTGCGAGCGTAATTTGTTGACTATAGATGCCTTGGACGTCGGTATGGAAAGGTACAACGAGGTGTATGCATGGATTTGTTTAGATCGAGGTTTTGATTGAATGCGCAATTGTACAAGAAAAGGTGATATATAGCTAGGTTGTATCATTCGTAGACGTGTTAATACTAATGTGCTATATGAAAGAGAGACATCTCTTATGTTTAGTCAAAATGCCACCGATTGTTGAGTCGTTCAGTCTTGAGTCGAGTTTTAAAGATGGGTCGTGTTTTATGATCTAGGTCTGTGCAAACTCACTTTGTTCGTGTTCGTCGAGGAGATAGATTGGTAAGGGAAGAACAAGAAGGACCACCACCACCCATTCAAAAGAGATTGTACCGCAAGAAATCCAAGAAGCCTATGACTGAGGAAGCGATGAGGGCAATGATGGCTGATTTTGTTGAAATAAAAGCTTCACTGACTGTGGTGAAGGTTCAAAATGAAGAGCTCAAGAAGAAATTTAAGGATTGGAAATTGAAGAGTCTGTTCATGAGGATGCAAGTGATAACGAAGACGCGACATGTTTCGAACCCAAGGTTGTCAAAGGGATCTTACTTGAAGATGCTAAGTATACTGCTTTAAAGGACATACTTCGTAAGAGTCACCTTTTTGCGGACCAATTTCTGGACAACGACTTGTTCGAGCGAAAGATCAAAGGAAATCTTCCCAAGAAGTTTGAAATGCCATAGATTCCAGAGTACACTGGAGAAACACTCGCTAAGACTCATGTGAGGAACTTTATCAATGCTATGCAACTCAAGGAGGTTGAGAGGAGTCTGTGGCCTTCTTTGTTCCCTCATACTCTAGGGGATCAAGTGAGCGAATGGTTCTTTCAACTCTATCCACAGAAGATAAATACTTGGGAGAAGGTAAAGAGATAATTTATGGATCAATATGGCTATGGGACAAGGGTAAATCCCATTACTCTTCGTGATCTGGAACTGTGCAAGCAAGAGAAGGATGAACGGTTCACCGTTTTCCTCAAGAGATGGAGAGTCATTGCGATTCACATGATAAATAGGCCTTCTGAAAAAGATCAATGTTGGACGGTCATCAAAAATCTGCAGCCGTCTTATAAGACTAATATGGAGTTGAAGGTGTTTCGGGATTTTTCTGAGTTGGAAGAGTTGTGAATCATGGTTGAGGAAAAGGTCTTATCAACTCCATCCCAAAGTCAAGAGAGGCCTATCTGGAAGAACAAGGCTAAGACTACGATTGCCAAGGTTGAAGCTGCAGATGTCATTGTCTTACAAAAAGAGTCCTACCACGCAATTCCTTCTTATGATAAGAATCCCAAGAGAAAGAACTCGAACTTGGGGTTGAAATTGTGAGAAGCTTTTGTAAAGCTGAAAGCGGCTGGCTATTTGAAGGAGATAGGGACCGTTAAAGGAAATATCCTACCTGGAATCCCAATTAATGGCGTGACTTTCATCAAGGTAGAGGTCATGTTATTTACGCTTGCTCAAGGCTAAGGAATGAGATCCATGATCTCATAGATGAGGGAACAATCCAAGCTCCAGGAGCACCACCAAGCAATGATATGAACCCATTGAAGAACCATGCCGTGAACTTGGTGGAATTCGAATGCCTGACAAAGATCCACTCGATCTTGTAATCAAGGTAGGAGAAGTTGTGAAGCGTGTTGTCTATGCTTCAAGTACTGTGGATGTTTTTGTTCTGGTGGAAGAATATGAGTCTGAGGAAGATAGTTGGGTCGACGCCGATGAAGAGGTAAGGTACCTCGAGGCTAACAAGGAAAAAGCAAGGGGAGCTAGTTTGGGTAAAGCTCCGGATAATTATTGGCATAAGGGGGAAATGATTACCCCTAAAGTTCAACCTTTAGAGCCACCACCAATAACTCCAATATGAAGGAAGGTTAGTGCTACCACTCTAGTAGCTCCAAACAACGCTTGGTACAAGTCTGAGGTAGCTCATCTAACTAGGTCTGGAAGGGCCTATCAAGCACCTTTAGCCACGCAAATGGGTCCACTACAGACCCAACCACTGGGTGGTGATGAAGAAGACTTGGTGATCAAGCAATTCAAGAAGGTTAAGGCTGACGTCTCACTATGGCATTTGTTGTCAACTTCTGTAAATCATCGTAAGGCTTTGTTGGCAAAGATGGTCACTTTATATTTAAGCCCGGATTGATCACCTGAGGAAATGGTGCCCTTGTTGCATGTCGAGAAGAAAAGGCCTCTTATTACCTTTTCGGATGATGACCTTCCAACTGAAGGAGCTGATCATAACAATGCCCTATACGTAACTGCTGAAGCTATGAGACATCATCTTTCTATGAACTTAGTTGATGATGGGTCTGTAGTGAATATTTGTCCCTTGCGAACCGCATACAAGATAGGGTTCAGGGAAAATGATTTCATCTCGACCACTTTGGGTCTGCAAGGGTATGGTAACACAAGGAGGCTTGTTCTAGGCTATGTGAAGCTACATGTCATTACTGGGGCCGTGGAAGTAAGAGTTGAGTTCCAAGTTTTGGACATTTCTGCATCGTTCAACATGCTCCTGGGACGACCCTGGATTCATGCAGTTCCCTCCACTCTGCACCAGAAGATCAAGTTTGTACAGGGAGATGATGTGTTGTCTATCAATGGTAATCTGTTGGAGGTGAAAGTTTCAAGAGGAGCCTCTATCTTGGGGATACAAAAGGCGATGGGAGATCAAGAGTTTTATGGTTTCTTTCTGGATGGAACTGCAATGGTCCAGACCGACCAAGCACATTTCAGTTTTGTGCTCAATCCAGATGAGAAGGTTATTAAGTTGCTGAAGAAGTTGGGGTACTACACCCGCAAGCATGGGGATTTGATGGCCGAGGACCTATGGGATGAAGAAAAGAACCATACCTTTGGAGTGGGATACAAGCCCACATAATTCGAGCTCAATCAAAGGAAGTGGGAGATCAAACAGGCTACGAATATTGGGAAGGTCCCCCCCATGCCACCGGTTTCACCTACTCTCAATCATCAATTTGTTCAAGAGGGGGATCATGTTCACTACAATGGGTTCCCTAAACCCCATTTTGATAAGGAGACTGGAGAGCTCATTCCTGGTTTCGAGATATTCGAAGATGGTGAGCTTCTAGAAGCTGAAGGAAAGACGTTGGAAGTGACCAACCAATCCACTCTAGATTGTGTCATGGGGACTGAAAGCAATGTATTTGGTTTGTTCTTTGGGGATGAAGCTCGTGAGAATCCTAAGTCAAGCCTACTGTCGCTGCATTGAAGAATTGTGGGTTTGATCCCGCTGCCTTGATTGTGTCTACTGCCGAGGAAGTGAAGAAGGAGCATAGCTGGACGACTGCAGCGGGAAATGTGGTGACCATCATTGTTGGTCGCGGGCCGAGAGGTTATTCCGTTAGTCTTGTCGAGTCTAAGGGAGTTGTTGGTGTCATCTCACCTAATGGGGGTATGTCCCAGGGTGTGTCTAGTGTCAAGAATAGCATAAGTTATGATGGGTTGGATCTCACTAGGGTCTCAATATTAGGTAAGGGGAAAGCCAAGCTTGGGGATAATGTAGAGCTTGGTTCTGGTGTCTTAGATTCCGAGTTCCTTGATGTCTTCAANNCTATCAATGATATGACTGTTTCTGCGTACTCTTGTTCCATACAAAATGATCATGCCCTCCAAGAATGTAATGATGAATTGCATGATGAATTGCTAAAAATGCTAAATGAACAAGAAAATCGGGCCGATGTGGTCGAGGAAACTAAACTATTAACATTATTATTGTTGACGATTTCATTAAAGTGGTTAAAATTGGAAAATCATTTTCACCTCAAGAACGTACTCAATTTGTAGAGTTGTTAAAAAAATTTATAGATGTGTTCGCATGGTCTTACAAGGATACGCCTAGGATTGATCCGAAAATCGCCGTTCATAAGATACCGTTGAGTACAGACATGAAGCCTGTCAAACAAAAGCTGAGAAAGTTGAAACCTGAATGGTCCTTGAAGATTAAGGAAGCTGTGTCCAAGCAGCTAGAGGCCGGCTTTCTGAAAGTGGTATACTACTCCGATTGGGTTGCAAACATAGTACCTGTGCCTAAGAAGGATGGAAAGGTAAGGATGTGCGTTGACTATCGAGATCTCAATAAGGCTACTCCAAAGAATAATTACCCTTTGCCAAATATTGACGTGCTAGTCGATAATACAGCTGGATTTGCTTTATTCTCGTTTATGGATGGATACGCAGGGTACAATCAGTTATTTGTCGATGAGGAAGATCAAAGCAAGATTACCTTTATCACACTATGGGGGACGTATTGTTATTGTGTTATGCCGTTTGGGCTCAAGGTTGCGGGCGCAACATACCAAAGAACAACAACGACATTGTTACATGACATGATTCACAAAGAAGTGGAAGTTTATGTTGATAATATGATTGTCAAGTCTAAAACAAGGGAAGGATACATTGAAGCATTAAGGAAATTCTTCTCGAGGTTGTAAAAGTATAACATGAGGCTCAACCCACAGAAATGCGCATTTGGTGTGACAGCTGGTATGTTCTTGGGGCATATTGTTATGCAAAGAGGTATCGAGGTTGATCCATCCAAAATCAAGGCTATCCTCGAGATGACTCTCCCGGAAATGGAAAAGGAAATACGTGGTTTGGAAAGCTTCAGTACATAAGTCGATTCATTGCTTGTCTGACCATGACTTGTGAACCCATTTTTAAGAAGTTCAATAAAGGGGTTGAGAAAGTTGAATGGGATGATAAATGTCAAGAAGCATTTAACAAGATCAAGGAGTGCTTATCATCACCATCTGTATTATCACCGCCCAAGCCTTGCAAGCCGCTGTTATTATACCTTACCGTGACAAAGACCGCGATGGGAGCAATGTTGGCTCAAGAGAATCACGAGGGAAAGAAATGTCATATCTACTATTTGAACAAGAAGTTCTTGGAGTATGAGCTTTGTTCCGGTAATAATTGTCGGATACTTAAAAAAAAAAGTATATGGACCCGCTTTGTGTGAAGACTTGGTAAAAATAGATTAGAGGTGCTGGAAGGTGCGGACAGGAGCTGGATGCAGCGAACTGGACCCTGCGGACATGAGTTGCGGATTGGAGATTGCGGACAGGAGCTAGAGGCAGCGAACTGGACCCTGCGGACAGGAGCTGCGGACTGGCCTCGGCAGACTTTACCTGCGACCACAACAAAGACACTAGCCCTGGGGGAGGTTGGGGGTTATTTCCCCCCTCTGATGCTAAAGTCAGCGAACTGCTTAGTGACGAAAGCTATTGAGACTTGTCAATTCAATGAATAGTGCATTCCAATGATCGCATAGAATGTTGCTTTTCACCTACCTCATCACTGATTTTGAGGAGGGTATTTATAGTAGGATACCTCTAGGGTTTAGAGGGTGAGTCATCATTCTTTTCACAAATCATCCCTTGTTAGGCTTAATTTTGTGGTTAGATGTGATAAATGAAGGCCCAAGCAAGGTTTATCCCTTTGGGAGGGATGCTTGCCTTGCCATAATGGGGAGACCCATGGGAATGGCAACATGGCATCGATCTTGCTGGTGCTCTACCTTTGACCGGAGTCAAGAAAGTCAACGTAGTCGGGTCAATGATATTTTGACCATAACATATTGCCCCACACTGATTAGAATATGCAGTGTATTGCACCGAGGCCTGCGTTTTCTGAACAGTGAAATAGAGGTCTTGCAGTTCGTCATGAACAGGATTTGAACAGTGCGCACAATATTGAAGGCTTGACACCTATCCTCCATGCGGCCAGTGCTTGGCCTATAAATGGAGGGGGAGATCTCCTCATTTTGCACAACACTTCCTTCTCCTTCATGCACTCATAGGGGAAGACAAGAAAGCTGCTCTTGATGAGGACTCTCTTGAGTCGCACTCTTGGTAAAACCACTTCTCCTTTGGCGGAGTTTGCTACGAGGTGGAATTCAGGAGTCTCGGATCGGTGCCTGCGAGCTTCATGCGAACTGGTGACGGAGGTCTCCGCTGGGTTAGGAGGCTTGGCGGAGCTCCACCTGTGGACCAGTTGCTGCGCGCTTTTTTATGCGAGCTCGTCATGATGAGCCGTGGGTAATGATCTTTCTTCGGCATGCTCTGGAGCGCGAGTTGGTGATTTTATCTCATAGAGTTGTTGCCTCGCCCTTCCTTCCTTTGATTGGGGAAGGAGGATTGGTATGTCACGAGTTGTGCTAAATCGGCAAGGACTATCTTCCTCTATTCGCGAACTCATTGAAGGAACCATCAGGTATGTCGCTAGGTGTGCTAATGTGCTCGGCTCGTTTTTACATACTGGATGATAATTCAAGACATTTGGGACGAATGAGGTAGATGGTCTAGTGCCCTTGTCCTCACGGGGAGAGAGGAATTTGGTGAAGAGGTTAAGAATATTGATGGGGCCGCGCTCCTTAGATTAGGACGGGCAGCCTTGCGGTGCTTCCTCTTGGACGAACTTCTTCCTCAATCACCCTCGGGACAGCGTGCAAGTCGAGACACCTTAGGTGACGAGCTGATTGGGAGGTTCCCCTTAGATACTTCAAGGTCTGTCCATTTGCCTTTCTTGGTGGACCGGTCACACCTTTGGTTTCAATATAGGGAACCTTCCTTGGGCCAGCACGCGATCTGCGGAGTCCGTTGGCCTTTCTTGGTAGATCGGCCGACGCTTTGGTTTTAAGATAGGGAACCTTCCGGGGACCAGCGGGCGAACAGTGGAGTCCGAGCTGGGTTCTTTTCCCTTTCTTTGTGGATCGGCTACACCTTTAGTTTCTTCCACCCAACCTTCTTGGGGCATGCGTGCAAACTGCGGAGTCCGAGCTGGCGAGCTTGTTCCAGGATTATTTTCTTTTTTTGGTTGATTGCTTACACCTTAGGGTTTTAGGTGTAGTATCAATCTTTCTTTTATTCTCGGGCTGCTTGGCCTCGTATTGTTGTATCGTTCCTTCGCTTTTCTAGCTTAGGAACTCGTTTGTAACTTAGAGCTTTCTTTATTCCAAAGCAATGTGAGATTTCAGTTTTCCGACTTGTGCAAATGTTGAACACTTTTTTTTTGCAACATGCGCGCAATATGAATAAGAATTCAGCTTTCCGACTTGTGCAAATTTCGAACACTTTTCTTTTGCAACTTGCGCGCTTGGTCTGCTTTGGCCTTGAGTCTGGTCCGAATTGCCAGTCTTTGTGTTGCATAATTCTTTTTAAGCACTACATCTACTCATAAATGGACTGAGATTTGTCATTAATGTGATAGGTTTCAACAGTAAATATAGCATTTACTCCCAAGCCTTATAAATAGAGGCCTTGCCCCTCTTCACTTTGCTCGCAGCACTTCTCTCTCTTGTCCTCTTTCATGTTCTGACATCAAATTGAGAGTGAGGGAACCTCTTGTTCTCCCAAGAGCGCGAGGGAGTTGGCAGTCGAGCATCCCATGCGAGCTCCTATCTCCCGGTTTGAGAAAGATTCTGGCCTTTAACATGACAGAGTTATGCTGCAGGTGTTCGACTTGGAACGTCAAATCACGAAACGACACAGAGATGGAGGATCTTTCTACTCTCCTTGATTCATCGAAGGCTTCTGAAGATCGGACAAGGGAGCTTTGGAGTCGGGCTCTTCAGTCGGAGGCTTCTCTTAAAGGAGAACTCCTTTTAAGGAATAGCGAGGCCTACTCCGACGGCTTCGATGCATATAAGGAGGTTGCTCTGGAGATTGGACCGAGCTCTCCAATGGTAGAAGGCGATGACAACAAGTGTTTATCGGATGTAAGAGGCGTGATTCCTTATGTTCAGCCAGATCATGTAGTCATGGATCATGCTTCTTCATCTTCTAACCCTTGTCCCAATGGCAAGGGTCCGACGTTTTAAAGGATGAGCTATAGAGGAAATGATGATCTTCTCCCAAGTACTCACCAATTTTATCCTCTCTTCGGCGTTTTAAAGGATTAGCTAACACTTAGCTACCTTGCCGTCAAGTCTGGAAGTAGACGGCCCTGCTGCGGAGGACAACAACAATTTCCTCACTGAGTGGTTGCTTCCCTTTGAGAGCAAGATGAGGATTTGTGGGGATTTTGAAAGGGACATCATTGCAGCTGTCATGCACGAGAGTTGTTGGTTTGAGCGCGGTGATATCTATCTCCTTGAGGTGTCCGCTGCCTTTCACCAATGAGCTTTATAGCTGGGGCGTAGACTTCAATGCGTGAATCCCTTGACTGGAAAGCCCTTCTCGCTGTAAGGAGGTGACGACCATGATGTTGTGCGAGATGGGGTTGAGTATGGCTTTGATCCTTCCTTCTTCCCTAAGCTCGAACATCTCGTGGAGTCGACTCCTCCGGATGCCAGGAAGCCGGAATTGCTGCAAGCGCGCAGGATGGGCCTTTGACCTTTCCCTGACTGGTTGTCTTAGCAACTTCTTGGCTTCCCCCTTTTTTTTTCTTTGATGACAAGGAAGTGAAGCATCGTGTTTTGAAAGAAATTAGCAGCTACGACTGCTTTCTTCCTTCTTTCGGAAATCAGCTTCACTTGTTCAGCTAGCTTGTAAGCTTTGTAATTTGTAGTAGGACTCTCTTCAATCCAATGCAAACTTGTTCTCTTATCTTGTTGAGCTCGCACATTTTGTGTAGAGTCTTGATTTCTGGCATTTTGGTTGAGTCGTGTAACTTTCCTTGCTTCTGACCATGCTTGATGTTTGCAACGAGTTGGTCCGAAAATTTGATCGGCTAATTTTCTCGAGTTGAGTTCTACATAGGAGACATTGATTTTGAGTTCAGGATAGGAGATAGCTCGGATATCTTTGACGCCCTTTCCCTTGAACTTTTCTCGAAGAAATATTAGCTTTTGACGATCGACACATTTTCTCGGGTTGAGTTCAATCATAGCAGATAAGTCACGTCTTTGGCCCTTGAACTTTACTCGAGAAAATTTTCATTTGCCCCGGCCTTCTCTAGCATTCTTAAGATCAGACAGTTCGCGAAAACTTCAGCCAAGGCTTAGCTTGGGCTAAGAGTTCTTACTGACTGGTTCTGGCTAGGGATGGAAACGAGTAGGATCTGGATAGGATCCAATGGGATCCAGATCCATATCCTTTTTCAGTGAGGATCCATATCTAGATCCTACGGATCCGGGGGATCCGCGGGTCCAAAACGGTTCCTTAGTTTTTTATCTTTTCAAAATATTTTTCAAATAATTCTATCACATTAACCCCATTATTACAACAAAATCCACTGATATCACAAAGTTAATTGATGAAATTTAATAACAATATAGTTCAAAATAAAAATATAGGATAAGCACACTCAATTTATACTAGTAAATGCTCGTAAAGTCTCAAAAATCCAGTCTTTAAGCCAAATGTAAATAGCAAAAACACTAGAAAGAAGTCAACAACAATATAGTAACAAAAATAGTACCAAGTGTTTAGTTTTGTCAACTTTTTTATTTTTTAATACATATAAAAGGATCTGGATAGGATCTGGGTCCGAGATACCAGACCCAGATCCAGATCCTTTTTTATACTCAAGATCCATATCCTACCCAGATCATGAGGGTCCAAAATTTGGAGATCCATACCCTCGAATATGGTATAGGGTCTGATGGATCCAGATAGGGTCCAAGATCCATAGCCATCCCTAGTTCTGGCCTTTGGAATTCGAGCCCGTGACCTATAGACCAGCTTCTCAAAACCTATGACCCTGCCCCGCTTGGGCTTGGGGCAGCTCGTCAAAACTAGACATGGCGTAGGATTTTGCCGGACTGAAAAACAGTTTGCTGAAGAACGCACTGGGAAACTTTGACGAAGAGTTTGTTGAAATTTCTCCTAACAAATATGTGTGCGGGAAATCTCTCGTCCTTGATGTGACACTCACCTCGGTCAAACTTCGAACATGCCGTATAGGTTTGGCCCGCATTCATTTCTAGGTTTGAAGTTCGCTGGGCCAAATGTGTCCTCCTTGCAAACAGCGAACTTGGGCTTAGGATTTCTTCTCTATTTAAAGAGTTACAACTCCCCTCCACCTCTCACAACTTAACTCCTCACTTTTCACAAAATCAAACTTGTAGAGAGAGACATAGTGTGGCGGATTGCTCGAAGCTGCGGACTGCGGGTGGTGCGAGCTGTTCGAGTGCTTCTCCGGCGGACTCACCAAGGCGACTGCCAGACTGACCGAGGCACTTCGTAAGCGGACTGCTCGAGGTGGATGCGGAATGTGCGCTGGGGAGCTGACCGAGGTGACCGCGGACTTCCCGAGGCACGTGCGGACTTTGTGCTGGCGGGCTGACCGAGGTGAGTGGGACTTCCCGAAGCACGTGCGAACTGTGCGCTGGCAGGCTGACCGAGTTTAATGCGGACTGTCTGAGGCACACGCGGACTTTACGGGCGGACTTCTCGAGGCGCGTACGGACTGTTGGACGGATTTACCGAGGCGTGCGCGGACTGTCTCGGCGTACTGACAAAGGCGGCGGACTGTTCGAGGCTTGGCTTGCGCGGTCTGTTTGAGACGGCTTGATCTGCAGATCGATTTCCTTGTGTCTTGTGCGGACTAAGACAGGTTGGTACTCCACTTCTTTGAAGCAAATATATTTCAATTACGTCTTCTTTCATTTTAGTCGCTTTCAAGAACGTAGAGCCCAAATAGGATTAGCTTGCCCTTTACCAAGTCCGTTTCGCTATGCATTTGTATAGGCGGACTTCCATCCTCGCCCGTATTAAACAAAGTCAATGAAAACCTCGGAGAGTAGAGCGAGTAGCTAAGTAACGTCCCGCCTGTTATCGTTCCAACTAAACAGTCATGATTCTCTAGTGATTCGGATTCTTCCAAGCCGGGGGGGTCTAGATTGGAGAGGTCGGACTCTGCAAACTCAGAGTCAGATAGTTCGCAGTCTAGGAGATCGGCTAGTGCAGAGTTTTCTTCTAAGAAGGTCGATATTGAGGCTATCTCAAATGAGCCTGAGGCCGAGGAGACTAAGTCCTTAGCGGCGGAGGAGAGCGAGGCTGAGGTTGAGGAGGAGCGCGCTGCTAAGATTCCCCTTGATACCAAAAAATGTTACCCTCGACAGAAATTTTCCAGAGAATTCGATTGTGAAGCCAGCGGGGTTGCGTATCAGTTGCCCCAGGATCTCTCATTCATCTTGCCAGGGATAGGTGAGACTATTTTTGATGTCCCCGATGGTTGTAGTCCCGCGTATGATGATTCTTTCTGATTCGGTCTTTGGTTCCCTCTCCATCCGGTCATAGACGCATTCATGGAGTCGTATGACGTGCCTTTTTATTAGCTTACTCCGCCTTCCTTTGTCAACATCACTTCTTTTATTGCTACTTGTGAGTTTAAAGGTCTCGTTTACAACATAAGAACCTTTCGAGCTCTTTATCGGTTGAAGTTTTCCAAGGGTTGGTAGTATGTGGCAGTGAATGGCGGGTACATGACCGCTTATGATAAGCCTAGCAAGGTTAACCATTGGCACAGGCGATTCGCCTATTTTCGGCACCAGGGCTCTTGATGCAGAGCAGCAAGCATAAGAACAATTAGCAAGCATTGCCACAGCTGACAACACAGGAGCTGTGTACATGGTGTTGCACTGAAGAAAAGCTTAAGGAAAGTTTTTGCTAATGACCTGAAATTTGGAGGACTAATACTTGAGGTCAAGGAGAACATTTTTTGCTTGGGATATTTTCTTAATTTAGCACTTAAAACTCAGGGGAAACAGTTCTAAACTAAATTGCTGATTAAAGACAGTTTAATGTAGAACTATTTTGTTTTTATTTCCTTTTGTAATCCTGAGTTGTAATTAGGACTTTTAGGATTAATTCAAGCTAGGACTCGAGCAAGAACTGGTCAAGAAGAGGTCAGCACTCAGAAGGCCAATACAAAGGGTCAGGGTCAGAGAAGAGGTTAGCATGCAGCTGCCTTTCCTTCCAAGTTAGGAAAGCCTTTCATTGGATGATGTTTCTTTTTCTTTTATTTGCATTTCTTTAAGCTTTGCTCAGAAATATCTGAGCTTGTATAAGGCCCAGGAGAGCTCATATAAAAGAGCAAGAAACCCTAGTAAGAACTCCGACTTGATAATACCAAATTTCGAACAAGATTTTCTTGCTCACAAAACCTGGTTGTATAGCATTTCTTTGGGAACTAAGTGCTGGAGCACCAGTAAGAGGCTCGAGCTGAGTGTGTCATATCTGTGCTTGTCTCTCTTATCTTCCTGTTGTTCATCAGCTGTTGGTGAGTAATATCTTGCAGCTTGGACTTCCAGTTTCTAAGGGATTAGTGTATGTATCTTATTTCCTTAGACTCATATCTGTGACATTCATAACTCGAGTTGACTAAAGTTAGGGAAGCTGTGGAATTGCAAATTAGAGAAGGGAATTCTTTTCATTTTCAGTCTCAAATTGTTTCTCAGAAATTGTCTTATCAGTTTCCTTTCACTTTTGATTTGAGGACTCAACTCTGTTACTAATTAAATGCATCAATTTTGGTATCAGAGCTCAGTCTTTGGTGCCAGAGTTGTTCCTTATCATGCCAGGGGGAAGTCCTAGTGTAGAGGAAAAGCTACAACAGGATTTGGCTGTGCAAGCTGCTGAGATGGATTATCTGAGGAGAGAGCTAAAGAAGTATATGGAATTGGACAGATTGAACAGGGAGGGTACACTTGAGAGCTCAGAGGACTCCACTGCAAAAAGGTATGCTCCTAAATATGAACCTGAACTGAAGGCTGATATCCCTGAATTTGAGGGGAAACTGCAAGTAGAAGAGTATTTAGACTAGATGCATGCTGTAGAGAGGTACTTTGATGTTAAGGAAATGACTGATGAAAAGAAAGTAAATTTTGTAGCCTTGAAACTCAGAAAATATGCTTCTATATGGTGGGAAAACCTGAAGAATCAGAGAATAAGGCAAGGGAAAGATAAAATTAAGACTTGGGATAAAATGAAAAAACAGTTGAACAAGAGATTCTTGCCTGTGACTTATAAGAGGGACTGCTATACTGATCTTGTTGATCTCAGACAACATAACAAATCAGTAGAGGAGTTTACTAGGGAATTTGAACTCCTAACCCTGAAGTGTGAGCTACAAGAACCTGAAGAAATGAGCATTGTGAGGTATTTAAAGGGGCTGAATGCAGAAGTCTCAAACATTGTGGAGTTGCAGACTTACACTAGCCTGTCTGAGGTGACTAAACTGGCCTATACAGTTGAGCAGCAGCAAAAGGCTAGGAGGAAGACCCCTGTCAAGCCATTTTTAAGAACTCCTCCTGTGAACAGAGGGGCTACTGAAGAACTGAACAAGGGAGTAATGGAGAAAAGGGGACCTAGAAGAGAAGTTAAGTGTTTCAGGTGCCAAGGTCTGGGACACTATGCCTCTGATTGCCCTAACAAGAGGATAGTCAGTTTGCTGGAGTATGAGGAGATCAGTCAGTCAGAAGTAGCAACCACAACAACTGCAGGAGAAGGGGAGGAGGAGATAGAGCCAACTGAGGTGATCATAGAGTAGCCTGATACAGGGGAGGTCCTTGTCATGAGGAGGACCCTCAGCACAAGGCAAGCTCCTGCAGAGCAAGCTTAGAGGGAGAATCTTTTCCAGACTAGAAGTACTATACAGGGCAAGGTGTGCAAGGTGATCATAGATGGGGGCATTTGTACCAATGCAGCCTCAAGGGAGTTAGTTAAAAAGCTGAATCTGCCTACTAAGCCTTTGAAGGAGCCCTATCAGCTGACATGGCTAAACTCAGGTAATGAAGTTAAAGTTCTTAACAGGTGTTTGGTATCTTTTTCAATTGGTAAGAGCTATCAAGACAGAGTTTGGTGTGATGTAGTCCCAATGGATGCCTGCCATCTTTTGTTGGGCAGGCCTTGGCAATTTGACACCTATGCCATGCATGATGGCCATGCCAATACCTACTCTATGAAAAGGGGAGGTAAGATCATCGTTCTAGCACCCCTGCCACCACCCACAAGACTGATCAGTATCCCTGGGGAGGGAAACACAAGTGAGATATAGCAAGCTTTGAGTGTGTTAAGGGAGCAGGGAGTTGAGCAGTATGAGGGAGGGAAAACACAGGGAAACACAACGAGTGGAGAGGACCCTATACCTCAACCTGTCAAAACCCTGGTGCAACAATTTCCAGATGTTTTTCCACCTGAAATACCAAATGGCCTCCCACCCTTAAGAGACAACACAGGAGCTGTGTACATGGTGTTGCACTGAAGAAAATCTTAAGGAAAGTTTTTGCCAATGACCTGAAATTTGGAGGACTAATACTTGAGGTCAAGGAGAACATTTTTTGCTTGGGATATTTTCTTAATTTAGCACTTAAAACTCAGGGGAAACAGTTCTAAACTAAACTGTTGATTAAAGACAGTTTAATGTAGAACTGTTTTGTTTTTCTTTCCTGAGTTGTAATTAGGAATTTTAGGATTAATTCAAGCTAGGACTCGAGCAAGAACTGGTCAAGAAGAGGTCATCTCTCAAAAGGCCAATACAAAGGGTCAGGGTCAGAGAAGAGCTTAGCATGCAGCTGCCTTTCCTTCCAAGTTAGGAAAGCCTTTCATTGGCTGATGTTTCTTTTTCTTTTGTTTGCATTTATTTAAGCTTTGCTCAAAAAATATCTTAGCTTGTATAAGGCCCAGGACAGCTCATATAAAAGAGCAAGAAATCCTAGTAAAAACTCAGACTTGATAATATAAAATTTCGAACAAGATTTTCTTGCTCACAAAACCTGGTTGTATAGCATTTCCGTGGGAATTAAGTGCTGGAGCACCAGTAAGAGGCTCGAGCTGAGTGTGTCATATCTCTGCTTGTCTCTCTTCTTCCTGTTGTTCATCAGCTGTTGGTGAGTAATATCTTGCAGCTTGAACTTCCAGTTTCTAAGGGATTAGTGTGTTGTATCTTATTTCCTTAGACTCATATCAGTGACATTCATAACTCGAGTTGCCTAAAGTTAGGGAAGCTGTGGAATTGCAAATT
This sequence comes from Corrigiola litoralis, assembly GCA_901111285.1. Taxonomy (NCBI): domain Eukaryota; kingdom Viridiplantae; phylum Streptophyta; class Magnoliopsida; order Caryophyllales; family Caryophyllaceae; genus Corrigiola; species Corrigiola litoralis. Next base: position 15,383 of record CAAKMY010037456.1, read on the forward strand.
AGAGAAAGGAATTCTTTACATTTTCAGTCTCAAATTGTTTCTCATAAATTGTCTTATCAGTTTCCTTTCACTTTTGATTTGAGGACTCAACTCTGCTACTAATTCAGTGCATCAGCTCGCTTAACTATATCCCAAAATGGAGGGAGTCTAGACTTAATGACAAGGGCCTATATGAGACCGCTTCCGAGGAGGAGAGGAGCACAATGAGCTACTTTAAGTCTCGGTCGGGGTCGTTCATACATCCAAAGTCGAGCAAGGAAATAAAGTGGACCTTCCCCATCAGATGGCTTCCCTTGGTAGACTGCTTTAGGGATATGCACTTTCTTCGGGCTTGCCACATTATCACCGAGGGGGATGAGGGTGAGCGCTAGGAGATTAGATAAATTTTCTACTTTTATATCTTCACTTGATATTTCATACTCGCTTTATTTGCCTTCTACATACTTATGACTTCACTCTTTTCCTTTACAGGAGAGTCAAGGAAGCGACTAACAGCAGAGGTGCTTGGAAATATGCGTAACCAGACATACGTTGGCGAGCTCTGGGATAGGCGTGTTGAGGGCTAGGGCCTCCCCATTGATGCTAGCCTTGAGAAAGCTGCTAAGGCTGCGGACAAGGACGATCTTAGACGCCTTTCTATGAGTGAGTGACCTTCCAAAGAGCGGAGGGCCGGGAAGAGTGCTCGTAGATCGAGGTCTGTCACTCCTCCACCCAAGAAGAACAAAGATAAGGGTCCGAGTTCCACCGCCCCTCCTTCGAATAGAAAAGACAAGGAGCCCGTTCATGGCAGGGGTAAAGGAGGACCTTCTTCCTCTTAGTCTCAAAAGCCTTTTACTGCGGGCAAGGAGAGATCATTAGCGGCCGAGGAGAAGGCCGCGGCTGATGTTGGCAATAAGGAGGTTGCTCTTGGCTTGCAAGCGAAGCCATATAGATTTTCTAAGGACTATACCATTCATCCAGCGAAGTCCAAGAGAGCAAGGGAAGTTGAAGAAGCTGACCGCGCAAGTCTGGGGAAGAGACCAAAGGTTGTCTCATCCGACCCTCCTGTTCGCTCCGCTTCTTATTCTAAGGAGACTACTGCAAGGAAGGTTATTTCTACTCCTGGGTCTGTAGATTTAGATCCTGCTCAGGGATCTGCCCCAGCTAGTTTGCTCCGATCCCAGAAGGAGCAGCCATTGGGTATTAATTGTGCTAGTCCTCGCCCTGTTCGCTCTCCGACACTTTGGTCTCTTGCATCTACCAAGGGCTCTGGGACTTCGGACTCGATGAGGGACTCCGGTTCGCTGCCCCTTGTGCAATCTAGCAAGACTGACGCCCTTGTTGACAAGTTTCTTCTACGGGGTGATCTCGAGAAGATTCGCGAGTTGGTCCTGCGAGTGAGTAGGCAGCTTCCCTAGGATGATGCTCGGCTTGCCAGCCAGATGCAACTAACTCTCCTAGAGCACACTCAGCAGGCCGCAATTGAGGTGTAATCTTAGTTTCCTGAATCCTCTTGCTTTTACTTAATCCATTATTTCCTTGACTTTGTCCAAATCTTTTTCAGGTTGCGACTGGACTCAATGCCATCTTTGAAGGAGCTAGGAGGAGGGAGCTGGTGTTGTAGAAGGCCAGGGAGAAGATTGGCAAGGCTCAGGGGACAAGCGACAAGTTGAGGAAGGTGCATTCTGCCTGGACTGAAGTGAAGAATCTGGCTATTGAGAAAGTTGAGGAGTCCAAAGTCCACCTCGCCAACCTTGCTCGAGCCAGAGGGGAGACGCAGGCGATGACGGGGAGAGTTTCTCACCTTGAGTTGGAGAACTCCTGACTAAGCCTGATGCTCGGCCAAGTCACCAAGGAACTAGAGGTTGCTCGGATTGCTCTTGAGGATAAGAGCAATGTTGATGACACCACTAGAGCTTCCCTTATTCAGCAAGGAAAGGATGAGTTTGTCGCCCTTATCCGTGCTACTTGGGATGAGAGCGTTGTTGGTGTTGAGGGAGCTACTTGGAATGGTCCCAACAAATCCATGCCCCACTTGACAAAGGGAATGGGCGCCATGATCGGAGTGAGCGGTATTGCCGGGGCGCGTGGAATGAGCGCATGCTTCTGGCATTGTTCACATTTCTTTACCAATTCCATAGCATCTGCACGAAGTGTCGGCCAGTAATAGCCCGTGCGAAGAGGTTTCTCGGCAAGGGCCTTGCCCCCAATGTGGGAGGAGAAAGTGCCTTCGTGGAGATCTGATAATTTTTTCGTCCTTCGTCCAAAGTGGCACACCTTAAGTATGGTCGAGAAAATGATTTCTTGTACAAAACTCCCTTGTACAATTTATAATTCACCGCCTTATTCTTTAGACGATTTGCTTCTTCAGGTCAGTCCGGAGTAGTCCCATGCAGGTGGAAGGCCACCAACTGGTAATGAATACTCGGGGACTCCTTAACTTCCTTAAAAATCGTTCTTGGCATGTCCCCTAGGGCTGAGCTCGCTAATTTGGGCAGGGCGTCCGCTTGATGATTCTCAGACCTAGGGATTTGCTTGATTTCTAACTGGGATAACTCAGAGGTTTCCTTCTTCACCAATGCAAGGTATTTCTCCATACTAGTTCC
>CAAKMY010037465.1:0-33844 GCA_901111285.1 Corrigiola litoralis
TATATATATAAGATTATATATACATACACTAACTACGTATACAAACAAGTGCATTATATTTTTATATACATGGACTAATTACAGAGTAAGGGGGTCGAATGTACGTAATCTTACCCCTACATTGCAATAACACAATACATAGAGGTTGTTTCCAATTGACCATTGAGATGGAATGCACCAATTATTTGCTTATACACGATAAATACAATTGCAAAGGATTATATAAGCCATTTGCATATTTATATATGTATATTGTAATTTATCTTTTACCTATTAGTAATTGGATCATTGCTAGGGTGTTAAGTGATAAATACTATATTTGTAGATCACCGATTTCTCACGGATTTGCTGTCATGATATACACGCAATTTTCTTTGTTAGCCTAAATAGTTTTCATGAATAATTTACCTGGTAGACAGATTGGCCACTTCCCCATATGAAATCAACTGCCCCTTCAATGTAACAAGAATGAAAGTAATGGCGACCTTGATCATCCCACAAGGTATCTTGGTATCCTTCAAAGCCACATGAATAATATGCATGCTTGTCACCACTGGTTCTAAAGGCAACAGCTTGAACATGATGCTGTTCATAAGAGTTCTGAAACCAGAGATAACTATAGAAAGTTCAAAGGCGTCGTCTAATTAGTACATAACACATTAAAGTCTTGATACTAAAAAGAAACGTATTAGGAAAGTAGCTTGCGTCTCACCTTAAAGGTAATGCCTTTAGCGACAAAATTGTCTGCATGAACAGCAAAGGTAGAGCTTTCAGTCGTAGTGTCATGAGCATCAAAGGCTATTGTTGTGCTAGACCGATCAGCTCCTTCAAGGACTATGCATGGTTTATTCTCATGAATTTTTATTTGCTCTCTGCATAAGGTTACTTATATCAAAGATAATAGAAGAAATTATACAGTAGCGCATCTTACTTGGTTACTTAAGGTATGTGGGAGGTAAGATTGCTCTTGCTCTCACCCTTTGATATTCAAGTCTTCCTAGTGAGGGCTATGCTTGAGAGTTAAGACATGTCTCCTAAGTCACAACTTTGTCACACTAGTTAAACACTACACCTAATTGGTGTGCGTGATTTACAAGCTACTACCACGTTAAAAAAAAGGTCTATAACCTGAAGCATGCTAATTACTTAATTGCACGAGAACTTCATTGACTACTTACTTGTAGATCCCTGGGTGAACAAAAATTCGTACCCACTTCTTATTTCCTGAAGGAATCGCATCAATGGCATCCGCAATGGTAGTGAAATTCCCATCACCAGATTGTGAAACTGTGATAGTGTATGCAACCTTTGATGTGTCTATATCTGGATCAGGGTCAGGGTGTCGGCCTCGGTCTTGATAGTTCGATTTACTACTATATACAACACGATATATGATGAACGAAGCGACTGCAACTACGCCAACGAATATGATTAATTTCCATACTAAATTCATAATTTCTGAAGATGATAGTGAGTAGAAATACTAGAGGAACTTCGATGGTTTTCGACTGATAAGATTATGAAGTCCGTGATACTATGAGAGATTAAGAGAATATATGAAGGCAATCAATTAGAAAAGATTTGGTCTGTTCATTCGTTTATCGAAATATTATTGGGTAACTCATTCCTAATTTTGCAGGAAAAGATAATTAAAAACTATGGAAAGGTTTGTAGACTAGTTTGGTAACTCTCAATTGTTTCTTTTTTTTCTGACAGTTCAGACTTCTTAGGCTTGAACCTTCCTAGTATATTCCTGTTGTAGTATACACTGCCTAGAGCTTTCCTGAATCCTATGGCATGAAGGTACAATTTATAAGGCCAAGTTCAGAGAATACTTTGATAAGAGCCTGGGATCGAAATCTTAAGCACTTACATCTTCAATAACAATGCGAAGAATCGAAGATCATTGAAGGGCAAACAGCTCATATATATGTCTCCAGTCCTCGAATCATTACTTCTCCTGAGGCTTTATTGTATTCCACATTTCATGTTGAATCACTGTACTAGTTGACGATTTGCAATTGATCGACGCATGCACCAAAGATATTTTCGTAAATATCTGAGTTATTGTGTCCTTCATCCACATCCACTGACTTATATAAGTAGTATACATATTCTAAAATTGCAGAGGATTGGAGGAAGCAATTTTGCTCAGCCACCCACCTTTGTTAATGAACCTATTTACATCCACCAAATACCAGTGGTTCCACATCCCCGCGGGCCGATGCTGAGCTTTTTCTCCCATCTCACCCTCCTATTGTGTCTACTCCGGGACCATAGCTAATACATGTCATTGAGATTATACATAAGGAAATGACAGAGAAAACATGCATCTTACTCCCGGCCAACAACTCCAAGCAAACCATCCTTCACTCCTTCAGGAGCAAAGTTCTCAAAGTGAGACTGGTAGAAGAGTACAATAGCGTATTGCATATATGCCCTCCCAGGATAGCTCATTAAATAATTAGCACGATTAAAAGCAATTAACCACTTCATCTAAAGGTTAAAGCGCAGTGTTGTTGACACATCTTAGTTCTCACTCCTATTTAGTTTACAAGTCTTGCTATAACTAAGCGGTGATGTAGCATTTTATACAGCTCAACGTTTTCCACATCAAACTAACTATGGGAAGGAATGGTGCAACACATTATCAAAGATTGTGACTTCTGGTCCACCGTAGCTAGCTACTCCAGTGTATATAGTCCTATTTATAGAGAGAGTACCAATGTTAGTGCCTCATAGTTGGTACCTTGAATCGCGTTTAATATACCGTTTGTCATTTCCTCTAGTATAGCTTCCCATTTCACTGTCCCAATCATTTATTATGCAAACCAATAATTCAAAACATGTACTCCCAAGTTAGAGGTTGATGGTTTTACATCTGAGTTTATTTTCAACTGATAAGTCAGGCCATTTTTCCAATTCAGTTTGTATTAGGCCATGATCAATGGCCTTAAACTGAACTTTTCTTTACTCGTTGAGCGCCATCAGGTGGTGTTCAGATCGGACGTCACGCTCTCCCGTTGATTTTTATAATCCCCCTTATTGGCATGAGCTCCCGAGCCCCCATGTGAGAATATGACACTCAAATTGCGAAGCATCCAGTGGCGCTCTATTATTATCGGTCTATAAAAGATATTTGGAAAACGTTAACTGAGCATTTATTTAGCCAAAAATGCAAAATGGATCAACGGATGTACAGTAACTCAAGCTAAGCTAATTGATCAAAATCATTGGAATATGTACTATCTTAATTTTATGATGTTGCACACGAATAAGTTGAGTTCCTTACTCCCTTAAACTCATACTTTGAAGGAAAATAATACCAATTTATCAACATTGACTAATCTGCACTAGATTTGCCAAGAAGCCATGAATAAGCAATGGAAAAAGATGAACTGAATAAGGCAAGACATCGAGAAATACATCAAAACTTGACATCTTGGAATCAATTTATCACTGATAAACCATATCGTTGAATGTCAAGTTTTGTTACACAAGTAGTAGTACGTTAAGGAAGCTGGTTAATTTTAGCACGTCGTGAATGGGCCAAAGTATGAGAAGAAGAAAATCGAATTCGCGACCTCTGAGGGATTTTCTGTATGGTAGTAGTCGATCTGAAGAACTTATGAGTTCTAGTAGAGAGTGGCTGATTCTCAATCCAATGGTCTTGATTGATAAACGTGTTGGGATAAATGAGGTAGCTCAATTCTTGAGAGCTCAGGAGTTTACCCCATTTTACTCGCTCAGTTTTATTTGCACCTGGTCCTATGCAGTCCACTTCCGCTAGTGTTATTGAAGAATCCCTGCATAAAAGTTAAGAAAAGTTCCGAAAAATAAGCAAATTCTGAAAGTGTCGAAAAAATTGGAAAAATTTCAATATAATAAACAACAAAAAAGTGGAGAGGACAGGCCCTTAATGTGTCAAGTGAAACAAGATTTTATGTTGCTTCCAAAACTATGCATGTAAGTGTATAACATATGAAGAGAGAAACATAAGACGAAACAAAGGTAAAAGTTATTCTTACTCGTTGCCGAGGGAGAATCCAGCACTCCATCCTTGCGGAACAACAACATCAGAGAGGTAGTTCTTGTAAAAGACCACTCTTGAGTACCTTTGATAAGGTCTTCCGAGATATGCTAGGGAAGTGCCTACAACCGTGCAATATTCAAAGACAAAGCCGTCGTTATCATGTATGCTCTCCCTGCCTTGCGCGGTTATATAACCAGCCCCATATATTCTATCATCATAAGGTCCGCTTGTTACATTTATCGTGCAACCCTACACAAAAGCATGAAAGATCAAAAAGGGAACATAAAATATGATTAAGTTATTAAAGTCTTTTACTCGCAAATCAAAATGTTCCTTAGAACTAATTCGTCATCATATTAAACTAGGACAAATCCTGGAGAACAAGGGTACCCTAGTTTCTGTTGTACTCATATATTTTCAACAAAAAAAGTCATCATATATACTTACATGATATATCGATTGGCCGTAGCCCCAAATGAAATCGATGTAGCCTTCAATGTAACAACCTTCAAAGAAATGACGTCCCAAGAAATCGGTCAATGTGTCTTGTACACCAATGAAGCCACATTCGTAGAAAGCAACTTTATCACCATATATTACAACTGCTGGAGCTTGGGATATAACCTCAGGCTGATATGTGTTCTGAAAAGAGTGGGCGTACAATAAAAACAAGGGATTGAATTAGGTAGTAGAATGAAAAATATAAGGACTAACAAAACATAATTCTTGTTAAAGTACTTTCGCAAATGTAGAAAAGAATAATACTCCATACAAACTAGACGAGTAATCTGATGCATGGTAAAGCAAATTGTGAATACCTTGAAAGTAATATTCCTTGCTACAAAGTTGTCTGCGAACACTGAAAAAGTTGCATAATCAAGTGTATCGGAGCCTCCTCCATCCCACCATTTTATCACAGTTTTGTCTCTGCCCTCACCTACTAGGCTTATGTATTGCTTGTTAAAAGGAATTGCTACCTTTTCACTACAGAGGAAAAGTAGACCACCCTCTCCATTAGACAAAAATAGTGAACATATTGTAGATACTTACCGTCCACAAAGCATGTAGTGCTCAAAATTTAAACAAGTGACTCATTTACGACAAATAGTTCGTTCTCAACATTTTTCATAATCCTACCTGCCGAAGTTGAAAAATATTGAGAACTTGTTGGGCTTATCATGATTAAAATAATGGGGTTAATAGCTCCAAAAACAAAAGAGAGAAGAGCAGGGAAATGATCCGGATAACCGTCCTTACTGGTATATTCCTTCTCTGATTTGGATTTCTATCCACTCCTCATTGTATGTAGGAATTGAGTTGATTGCCTGTTGTATTTTTTTGAACTGTCCATGGCCAGATCGATCCACAGTGATGACACGAGAAATTGCCCCTTCTACGCTTAACAAGAGTGGCAAGCTAATCAAAAAATGAACGATAAGGTAGAGATTGAACCAAAGAAATGACATTGTTCAGGAAGCAAAAGAAAAATGATATTTTTAAAATCAAGTATATTGTTTCTACCAAAATGCTATCGACATAAGTGTGCAGAGCTAGAAGTGAAGTTGATATGAGACACCATAGCATATTCAGTCGTTCTTTATACCGAGCAGTAGAACTAATTTAAGGAAATATGGTTGTTACCAAAATGATTCTCATTATTAAGAGAATCAACGGCAAAGTCAATTTCAATGGTTGGAACTTTTATGAATTATGATTAAGCGAAATTAGTACAAGGATGGAAAATCGTACATAGCTTGTGATAATCAACTTACAAAAAGCTAGTTCGCAAAGTTGGACTAATATGTAAGACGCTACGAAAAGGCCATTTAGCGAACAATCTCTGCAACCTGACATAAATAATAAAATGAATTCTTCTGTTCATACTTCAATCTCTTCCTAATTAGTAGGACGTCACTGTAGTGAGAAAATAAGGTTGGTGACTTCGGGGAGAGAAAATTGGATATTAATAGGACGTGGTTAAGTACTAACAAGGGTAGGTCCACGCAGTACTTTGATAAATCTTCCTTTACTAAAGCTTCTGCTGCCCATTAATTCCCCAACTTCTGTCACACGTTCATGACTAATTAACGGCAACACTAATTGTCTGTACTGTGTTTAGAAGCATGTTACGGTAACAATGTCTTATAGTGGAGGGACTAATCCCTCATGCATGGTTATCCTAGTATGTAGAAGTATTGATACAGCGTGGAATTTATAGTTGCAGGTGCATATATGTACATCGAATCTCCTACCAATGTCGCATATTCATGCAGAAAAGAAACTGTAACAACTTATCATACGAACAGCCACTTGAAAGGAAGAGGAAGGGAAGCGTATATATAGACTTACTTGAGTGTTGTGAATTTGCTTTGGATGTGAAATGAACTCCATTGAGTGGTTGATCTGCCAGGGCACCCAAGGCCAACAATGCGAAAAGAAGCACCTGTAGGCCAAAGGACATGGCCATTTTTGTTCAGAATTTGCTTCTCATTCTTAAAATAAAGCATCCAAGATGATAATAAATGGAGCCCTGGTCTCAGTGCGAGCAGATGGATAAGGAAAAACTTGGTGACAATATCTGTTGGGAGGATCCTTCATGCTGTTTTTGCTCCATTCTGTGTATATGGGGAAGTTTATCAGGAGAATATCACATGTAATCTCTGTTGATGTAAATAGGTGCATAATTTTCCTCCAACTACGGAAAGTTGTGATTGTGATCTCCATATCTACTGTTGCCTTTCTTTGATTAATTCTCGAAATCAAAAATTGATCACTCTGTGGAGTTATATACTATTGTTTAATTCATAAAAAAGTTCTTATATGAAAGAGGATTTACTTTTAATTTTATGTTAAAATTAAACAAGTTCAAAAGTATAAAATCCCATAAAAAATTCGACTCACCAAACTCATTCTCTCTTCTTTCCTCCTCCCTTCCTTACCGTCGCTGAGTAGATGGCGTTCCATATGAGAGAGTGACAATCAAATTTAAGAAACAAAATGAATTTAAGAAACGTGGTTGTTACCAAATTAATTGTCATTATTACAAGGATTAAACGCAAAGGTTATTTCAATGGTTGAAATTTTTATGATTAAGCGAAAATAGTAGCAAGATGGAAAATGGTAGCTTGTGATATTCAACTTATTAAAAAGCTAGCTAGCTCAATTGGACCGACATGAGAGTATAAAAAGCCCTTTAACGATCAATTTCTGCAATTAGAGAAACGATAAAATGAATCATTTCGTTCATACTTTCCCTAATGTTGCATACTTTAATTTGCCTGATTAGTACGGACTACAGAGTAGGACGCGAGTGTAGTTAGGAAATGAGATTGGTGGCTTTAGGGATAGATACTTATGAGTTATGATGTTGTCAAATGATAGGTCTACCATATTAACCATTGAGCATGAATCAAAAGTATTGAACATGTAATATTATACCATTGGAGACAAAGCACTTAAGTCAACGAGTTAGGGGATGTTGTAGCTTGACCAGATGTCTTACCTTCGAGACCCTGAAAAGACAACAATTTCAAATTTAGAGAGAGCTTTGTCGTCTTAATGGTTATACACTTTTATTCGACTCAAATTTGAACTAAACAAGATGGCGAAAACGAAAGAAAAATTACCATTTGAGACACTGAATTCAAAATGCTATAACCACACCGACCCCACCAATCTCAAACTAATCAAAATCTTCATCACCTCTAACATAATTTATCTAGCTAATATTTTTTGAGGTGAGGGAAAACTAATTATCTACTTGACCACCCCACTCAAAAAATAAACAAATCATATCTACGTGGAAAACAAGACACCCTTAAAAAAAAAAGATAAAACAAAATGGATAAACCCAATTGAAAAAGCCCCTTCCCCGCCACTCAAACGCTACCCACTTGAAAAAAAATGGCGCTACGCCACGTCACACCACCCTCTCTCTCCTCCACGTCACACCCTCATTTAACCCCCCTCCACGTCAGCAACTTCCGATTAATCTCGACCGTCCATCGCCCTCCCAAAATCGACGGTCTCCGCTCCCGCAAAATGTCCCGAACTACGCCTTATTGCGCCAAGGTGGAAGAAGGGGAGAAGAAGGTTCTAGAAGCTGAGAAAATGTGGGGCAAAGTCTCCGCCGTGTTGTTTGACATGGACGGAGTTCTTTGCGACAGTGAGGAACCTTCTAGAAGGGCTGGCGTCGACGTTTTCGCCGAAATGGGGGTTGATGTTACTGTCGAGGATTTCGTGCCCTTTATGGGGACTGGTATACTTGATTATTTTGTAGTCGAGTTATTTTTGAAATTTAATATTCGCGAGATAGTAGGATACATTTGACTTTTGAGGTCAGGTACTAGGAGTGCGGACTTTGACTATTAATTTCTCGAATATGTATTAGAGTTACTTACAATGTGATCGTCGTGTTGTTAAGACTTTAGATTTATTAGTAGCATACTAGCATGTATAGGTCACATTTGACTTTTGAGATCACGTATCATGAATGTTGACTTTGACTATTTATTTCTTAAATATATATAGAGTTGCAATGTGATTGTCAAGTTACTTAGTCATAGATTTATTAGTAGCATTTTTTATAGAATGGAGTGAAATTGTTGAGGGAATTAATAGGTCACGTTTGACTTTTGAGGTCTGGTATCATGAGTGTTGACTTGACTATTAATTTCTCAAATATATGTAGAGTTACAATATGATCGTCATGTTGTTTAGACATAGCATATTTTATGATCTGGAGTTATATTTTTGTTGAATTTTATTACTAGCGAACTAATAGGCCACATTTGACTTTTGAGGTCAGGTATCATGAGTGTTTGACTATAAATTTCTCGAGTATATATAGAGTTACAATGTGATCGTCGTGTTGTTTAAGACTTTAGATATATTAGTAACATATTTTATCATATAGAGTTACAATTTTGTAGTAATAACGAACTAATTTGTCACATTAGATTTTTGAGGTCCGGTATCATACTTGTTGACTTTGGCTATTAATTTCTTGAATATATATAGTGTTACAATGTAATTTTTCGTGTTGTTTAGACTATATATTTATTAGTAAAATATAAATAATAAATATGGATTTATATTTTTGAAATTTAGTACTACTAGCGAACTAATATGTCACATTTGACTTTTGAGGTAAGGGATTAGGAGTGTTGACTTTGACTATTAGTTTCTCGAAAATATATATAGAGTTACTTACAATATGATCGTCGTTTTGTTTAGACTTAAGATATATGAGTAGCTTATTTTAGGATATGGAGTTAAAATTTGGAAATATAGTACTAGCGAACCAATAGGTCGCATTTGATTTTTGAGGTCGTGGCACATGTTGTATGACTATGACTATGGCTATAAATTTGTCGATATATATATATTGAGTTACAATGTGATAGTCGTGTTGTTTAGACTTTAGTTCTTGCTAAGTAGTATGCAATTTTTGTTTTGTAGTGTCACATATATTGGTCGAAAAGGCTAGTCAAAGGTGATGGTTGTTTGATCACGGAAGTCAAATGCAAGTATAAGATTACCTTAACATGTGCCAATGTACTTAGGAGTGATGGAATAAAATTGATGAGAGTTCTGTTGTTAGGTAACTGGAACTGCTAGTTCTGTATTCTACCTCATATTTTTCATACTTTACCTGAATGAACTCCACAGGTGAAGCAAACTTCTTGGGAGGTGTGGCATCAGTAAAGGGAGTCAAGGGATTTGATACTGATGCAGCCAAGAAAAGATTCTTTGAAATATATCTAGAAAAGGTGATAAAACAATGACATTCTACTTTTATCTTTATAATATCTGTATCACTAGGAGTTTCTAACTGGTCATTGCTTTCAGTGTTCCCTTAACTGGCACTAAACCTCAACAAACCTTTTATTTTCAGTATGCAAAGCCAAATTCTGGAATTGGTTTCCCAGGTGCTCTTGAACTCATTACTAAGGTATGATACTCTTGAAAAAGTTGAAAATAACACTTCTTATTTGTTATGACGTAATGCATGTTCTGGTTAACAGTGCAAAGCTAAGGGCCTCAAAGTTGCTGTTGCTTCCAGTGCTGATCGTATCAAGGTGGATGCGAATCTAGCTGCTGCCGGTCTGCCCCTTGAACTGTAAGATAAATGATTGTTTATAAACATTTAATTTAGTTTTATGAATAAGTTTTACTTATGAATTAGTGCTGATGTTAGCATGACTGAAATAATATTTTTGTATATATGGATAGGTCTAAGAAGGGACTCTCACTAGGCCAAACCCATATGATGTCAATGATAAATCCTGTTATAGGTTCCTGTATATTGTGTCCATTTGGTAAAGACCAAGTCGTGTTCACTCTTCACAAACTCTGAAATAGCCCATCTCCACCTTTTGGTTAAGGTGAGATCTCCTCAGTATAAAGATAAATGGGTCGCTCTTATCGAAAACATAATAAAGCAGCTCATTTACAGCAAATAGTGATCTCTTCACAAGGCGTGACCCTTTCACTTCAAAAAGCAACCGCCAAATAGTGAAGTGTGTTTTTTAACGCAAGATGTTCTGAGAAATGTTGCTTCCTCTTTTGATGAGGTCCTAAGGGAAGTATCTGAAGGTGTTTGCCTTCATCAATTTAATTCACTTCAGCCCATATGGTTTGAAAGATTAACCCAGTTGAGATGTGGATAATGCTTCATAGGCCTTTATAAATCTTTCTTTCTCCTTTTAGCTTGGGCATAAATTTAAGTATTTGTGGAATTTCCAATTATTTATCTTGGATGGGTTAGAACTCAGAAGTGCAAAGATATTGTAGTAGCAAAATAAAACAATCCCCTAGTTTGCATTCACAAAATGCAAAATCGATCATACGTTGTCGGTCATCACTTGATTATACTCAACTCATCCTGATACATTTGACTGACATCCATTGTCCCCAATGCTCTCCCTCTAGTTTGTAAAACACCTGTGGTAGTCCTAGCCTTCCGCTGGCGGTAAGAAAAGACACTCGATGTGAAAGCCACAATTGCCTGCTGGCTACACTTTGTACTGATACATTACTAGTGATTAGTGAAGAATGACTTAGCGCCCAAAAGAAAAGCTAGTGAAGAGTGGAATCAACGCATGCATGGTATGGGGCATGATCTGGCCATAGACTAAGTCATTGTTCCTGTGACGTTCGTGGTGATTGATCCATAGCACACTAAGGCTGTTCATAGGGCACTATGGTTGCCTGGTCCCGGGATTGATATGGAATAAATACTCGCTAATTATCTTAAGTGGTTAGAAAGTTTCAACAAAGTTCTGAACTTTTTTTATTAATTGTTTTTGGGGTGGGGGTTGGAAGTGGTTCAGTCATCTTTGCCTCTGACTAAGTGATAATCTAACTTCTTGGTGATCTGATGTTTCCTCTATAAATTCACTTATTTTATCATTGTTTTCAGGTTTGATGCCATTGTGTCAGCAGATGCTTTTGAAAATTTAAAGCCTGCTCCTGATATTTTTATATCCGCATCAAAGATACTGAGTGTGCAACCGAGTGAGGTGAGATTTTAATGGTACCATGTTGGTATTGTGTAGTTGCCTTTAGTTGTCATGCCTTTTTCATTCAAGGAAAGCAGTGATATTAGTTTCTGTGATTTCTTGTCTCTCCTATGATTAGTGTTTTCTGGTCTATCATGACATTCATGTCATCCGCTATTTGAGAAAATTATTGTCCCTCAAAACAGAAGAACGACTAAATTCTTCTTCCTTTTCCTCTGAAAAAATGCATTTACTCTGCTTCATATGTCGTGGAAGTTGGGTTGCCTTTCTTTGCCGTTTTCCGTGTCCTCTATGAAGTATGGATGGATTGAGTGAGCTTTACCCAAACAAGATTTGCTGAGCTGGTGACAGCTTTTTCTTATGTTGGATTTTTGGTTCGAATTTCTTATCATATCATGGTCTGATTTGCATATTGCTTTCCATGTCTGCTCTTAGTGTCTTGTAATTGAAGATGCGCTTGCTGGATTACAAGCTGCCAAAGCCGCTAAAATGAGGTTAATAACCAAACCTTTTTGGCCTACCTTTTGATTTCAACCTAGTTGTAAAATGTGTTGCTTCAATTTGTTCACGGCATGTTTCCTCTGGTTCTGATGGATGATCTTGATAATTGCAGATGCATAGTTGTCACAACTACATTATCAGAAGAGAGACTAGCATCAGAGGGTCCATCACTCATCAGGAAGGACATAGGGAATATTACACTTGATGATGTTATCAATGGTGGATCTGGCCTCCATAGTATGTAGTTCTAAGGGTGACTTCGAATGTCTTCCGTTCAGAATGTTGTAAATGTTAAAAGTTTTTTCGACATATCATCTGAGAGTGACCTCAAACTTTGACCATTTTTCGTCTCTAGTGCATGATGGACGTTTTGAGTCTTGTTACAGTTTTATGGAAAATTCCTGTGTATCCTCTGGATGAATGGAGTTGAATACCAATTCTATGGTCAAGAATGACTTGATGTTTCTGTTAGACGCTCTCCACTTTTGAGTAGATGAATGATTATTTCAAAGAATTTTGATGTATGAATGACATTGCAGATGAGAAGTCGCAGGCATCTCAGTTAAATAATACTTTACCACAGACAGGACCAATGTCTGAAGGAGAAGCAAAGGATTCCACTCAGATTGTAGGGTAAGAGTGGTCTTAGTCCCAGATATCTTTAATATACCAGTTCGATGATCATGTAATCTGTAGGTAGTTTTTAAATTGTCGGTTTGGTGAAGTAGGTCTGCTTGTTTGATGTACTTGAGGGTGGGATATCCCTCTCCCTTTTGATATAGATTATTTGGAGGCGAAAATTTTGAGTATTGTTCTAGTTTCATTACTAAGTGGTATCTATTGACTGAGTTGCGTACTTGTGAATATAAAATATCTATTCCAAAATTTTGCAAGTGTTTAAGTATAAGCAAACTGCAATGAAGTATGGTTTGTTGTGCTGTCATTATGGCATTCAATTTTGGATCTGAGGGTGGGTTCCATATGGGAAAATAAATAAGGAAGCACATTTTAGTCTAGTTGAGCTAGATCTTTTTCAGAACTAATTTTTGGACAGGTTGCAGGCTTCCAGGCGAAACATTATCAGATATAGCAGTTTGGGAATTGCTCTGGCTTGCTCCTTATTCGCCATCTCAAACTGGAAGGTATAACTAGCTTGTCAATGATGTGGAAGATCCTAAGATAAGGGATCTTTTGAATACTGATTGGTCAATGATTACTTGCACTGTGATTAAATTGAACTCGTACATATCCAAGAAATCTACCTGATATTACGTGTACATTATTCTAATCTTTATGTCTATGGAAGTTGTTTTGATTTTGCAGGCAATGCAATACGCATCACCTAAAGCCCTTTGGAATCTTGTATTTGGATTGAGCACCCCGAATTTTGCACCAAATGAAGGTGAGAGTCATCATTAATTTTCCCCTATAATGAAGGTTAGAGTCATCATCATCAAATCTGCATCGTCTTTAGTCTCTAAAACTATGTGTCTTCCTTGCTATATTCCTGATTTCCTTGAGAATGATCCTTCACTACCCTTCACCATCTATTCTGGGACAAAGGTTGCATACCTTAGGGATCGTTAATCTAGTTCTCAACCTTGTCCTGGTTAACGGAACATTTTGAACTAATGGCTTAATATTATATCGAGCTAAGGGGCTAAGGGCCTTGTCATTGTATGGAGACGTTTCTAGAAACGGGAGTTGCAAACTTTCCAAAAAGCATGTATTCTGTCTAGGTGTTGAAATTTAAGGTAAGTATGTACTGTGTAATAAGTGTGTAAGACAAAAGTAGCCTTGGCAGGAGAGAATAGCTTATGATATAACGCACGTAGTGTCTGCGTACCTGTGTAGAGCACTGAATATGATAATTAGCTGATCACAACCCAACTGCTTATAGGTGAGTCACGGTCTGGCAGGATACAACAGCTCGTGAATTACATATCTGATGTTGAAAGCAGGTTAGAGTGCTTTCACTTGGAATGTTTTGATGTTGATGTCGTGGTGACTAGTGAGTACAAATAACTGATTATTGCTTCCTCACAGTATTGTTCTTTGAAAATTTTTATAAGTTTTATAGCTGTTGTTTCTTGTAGGGGTAATGCTCTTACTGTCCCTGAATTTCCATCAAGGCTTGATTGGCTAAACGCGGCTCCCCTTCAATTCCGCAGGGTAATATCCTTTTATTCATTCAAGTCCACCTGCTGTTTCTATATAGTCACACAATTAAACAGGCCACAAGAATTGCATGGTCAAATGTTGACTTTAGACTGCATCAGTCAGGGTACTTCTGTTTTGGTAGTAGTCCTGTTTGGATCAACTATTGTACAAAAGCATACTTCTGTTTGGAGGTTTCGTATTCTAATTCCACTTGCATTTTCAGAGTATTGTTTCTAATCTCTCTCCAATCAGATGTAGAGTTTTTACATGATAACGTTTCGTGTCACCTTCTATTCTTTCCTTTGAAGAAAATCATAGAAGGTGTTGGATGGGGCACTTACTGTTTGATCATGCACTTAATATTATGAATGTATTGACCACAGATAAGACAAAGTATAAACGTCGAGGTGGAATTTTTCAGTGTCTAAAACCTTGTAAAGCATCACTTGGGGAGTTAAAATTCTTTACTATTTGTTTGTTAAACTCAGGTTATAAGTTACTTCATGGAGTTGTGGTACACATTGATCCTAATCTGGAATATCCAAAGTTTTTAGAAACCTGGAATCTTTTTAGATTTTGCTTCCTGGTGAACTCAGGTTTTGAGAACCCTTTCTTGGACCCAAAACTTTAACCAGATTGAATCCAGGTTTTTGGGTTAAACATAGATCAGGTCTACATATAAGCCTGCTCTCCTCGTAAGTAATTATGAGATGTTGGCTTGCACTCAATAATGTTTAAGGTTGAAGATTTTGTGAAGTATTTTATTCTCAGCGTCAGGACTAGTTTGGTCAATCTATATGCCTTAGAGGGAGCTATGCGGAGGGTTATACATCTGTGTCTGCACGCACAGGCACACATTTGTAAGATGGTGCTGTGAAACTTTATGCAAATGCAAATGAATTAATTTAGCCTGTCCTATTACTTCAGGTCATCCAGTATCTAATTTCTTCATGGTGGTGTGTTTTTCAATATGATGTTAAGTGTTAACCTATACTTTTTTCCCCTTTTATGCTATTAACCAAGGTTACCTCTCGCAGGATCTAAGAGGGAAGGTTGTCGTGTTGGACTTTTGGACCTACTGTTGCATAAATTGTATGCATGTGCTGCCTGATCTTGAATTTTTGGAGAAGAAGTACAAAAATTTGCCGGTAGTGTATTTATATTAAATCTTATCCAAAGTTCCAAACTGCATGGATGTGAGTGCTTGTGCATGTGCATGTGATCGCCTGCTTGTGGATTTGCTTATTGCCATGAACTGCTTTTATTTTTCATGGTTGCTTGTTGAGTGTTGACCATTATTGGGCCTGTCCTGTACTTTGCTTGTAATCTAAGTCAAGTAAAGAATATTATTAGCTAGAGGAGATCATGATTCCTCAAAGTCAACGGAAAAACAAAAAAAATAAAACTTGGGAATGTATGCAGGGTTTGAGAGTAACTTATCCTTCTTAAGTGCATGCCCCTGATACAAGACATCAAAACTTTTAAATCTCGAGTCAGATTCTTCTAACTTTAATATTTTCAATATCAGAATCTTCCTTGTTAGTTGTTATCTAAGTGACATGGAACCCCTATTGAAGAAGTGGTGATGGAGCTAGGATTTCGGAGAATATCATCTTGACATCACTTTTTTGAGTACTCCTTTTTCCCATTAGGTTCTCAACATTTTTCATTTTGAGATGTTCCAATAGGTTCTCTACGTTTCTACTTTTGTCATAGACATGCTTGGCAAAAACTTCTTGTCAAAGACATGCTTGGTAGAAATTGCACCATACTGCTCTCTTGGATTAGTGGTCCAAAAGCCAATGTTGAGAACCTATTGGGAATTTGGGATAGAGGGAGTACTTATGTGGTCACACTTTTATTTGCATGTCAGGCTCTATAAATACTTAGGTTGGTCGTACATTTATTTTCCTAAGTTCCTCTACAACAAGTTACTTCCTCCTGAAAAGAAAATTTCCCCACAAAGGAAGCTATCTTCAGATATATTACCAAGAAAGGAAATGATCAACCTAGGTCAAACTCCCTTTCCATGCCAAAAAAAAAAAAAACGCCTGCTGGAATTGCACTTGTGCTTCCACCTCTACAGGAGTCTTTTCCCTGGTTCTTTTCATCCAGACTACCTTCATCGCGTTGAAGTAGTCTGCACTATCAAAATAGAATTAATATTGCCCCACAGTTGTCATTTACAGGCATAACTTCTCTTTGTGGCTCTAACACCACCTACTTCTGTTGTTCACCCATCATGTTAGAAGGATGCTTTGGGCTCCATTCTGCAATATGCATGGGATCAGAGTTCCTGACATGACCTAAATGGGCTGGCAACAAAGTTGGAAAGGAAAATGGAAAGCTGTTGACAAGATCTGCCACTAAATATTAGTGATAAGCTTGGAATAACTGTCATGTTTACCAGAAATTTACGGAAGAGTGTGTTGCTGTTCAAAATACAGAGCTTTTTCTTCTTCTTTTTGCATACCTATCTTTCCTCAGACAACCTCAGTTGATCTCCATTCTCCCATATGAGTGCCTTGGTGTTGCCAGCAATGGATGACTTTTTATAAGCGTCTGCATCAGTCATCATCGGCCATCTGTTTTATTTTTTTATTTAGTCTAACGGTGCATTTTATGGTGGAACAACTTGCCTTGTGTTCTGGACTTACTTATGTTTGCCTTCTTTCTTGCAGTTCACTGTCATTGGGGTGCATTCTGCTAAGTTTGACAACGAGAAAGACTTGGAAGCAATTCGTAATGCAGTCCTGAGATATGGAATTACTCACCCTGTAGGTTTAACATTGCCCACATAAAATAGCTACAAGTAGCTGGTAGCCTGGTAGTTGTAGGTTCTGCCTTTGTTCTGTTGCCATTTATAAACAAAACCGTAGTGCTGAGAAGTTATTGTTAAAAAACTCGTGTCCCCTGTTTGGTTTAACGTAGTGCTGAGAAGTTATTGTTAAAAAACCGTAGTGCTGAGAAGTTAACTTACGCATGTAGGCTTTGTTTCATCACATGCGATGTGAGGAATGATTTGCATGGTTGGTTTTCAACGTCTACTAGCGAAAATCTTTCTCTTTTCTCCGTATCCTGATATCCATCATATTTGGTTCAAGGGGAAATAAGAATGGGAGGGAGAAAGAAAGTACTACTATTGACGTGTGTGTAATTTTGTTGATTCACTTCCAACTCCGGGAAGTGTTGATGCTTGATGTCTTTAAATCTAGTGTTATTATGATGCCCTTTATCTTTGCCATGCTAATGTGATTATACAACATACTGGTGTCCTATGTGATTGCAGGTGGTCAATGATGGAGACATGTACTTATGGCGTGAGCTAGGGGTTAGTTCTTGGCCAACATTTGCTCTTGTTGGACCTAATGGCAGGCTTCTAGCACAAATATCAGGAGAAGGCCGGCGAAAGGTGCCATCATATCTATTCCTTTCACAACTCAATTCTTCATGTTTATGGTTTGATTTTATAATGCAATGGACATGATTGCTTTAGAGTGAGAATAAGATGCATAGAAGTTTTCGTTTGATCTAAAAACATGTTGGCGAAAACAGACCAACTAATGTCACAATGATTTAGATATATAAATCTGGTGGGTTAGTAGGTTAGGTCTGGTTGGTCATAGTTTTTTTGCTGCGGAGTGTGGATGTTATTGAATCCTCCCTGCTACTGATTTAGATATATTAAAGAAGCTTTTTTTTCTATCATTTTACTTCAATTATTACTCTTAGTTGTCCTATGGTGTGGCAATTCTGTGACGATGCACTTTGATATGTGGCTTTATTACTTACGGAACCTTTTCCCTTATCATGGCTTAGATGGTGGGTTACGATAACTTATTACTATTTCTGGGGTTTTTAGTCATGTTGGAGAAATTAGAGTGTAGTGTACTATTTGATAGATGGCTCTGTCAGGTTTGTGCTTGTCATTGAGATCAAGCCAGTTAAACTCCTTATGCCATATTTTTTATTTTAGAAGACCTTTGATGAAGTTGATATCTTTGCAGGCTTGCAGCATAGTCAGGCTACCAGTTATTTGTTCTGATTACAGGATGCCTCTTGGGTTGCTCTGTCAGTGAAGTTGTTTTTGTGTCATCTGCAGAAAATTTCTTATACATCTTATAGTGCATGCGATTCAATAGTTTTATTATTACTGCCCTGCCTTTGCTTGGGATCTGTCTGGTATGATATCAGCAGAAAATGTAATACTTATTTCTTCAGCGTTCGTGTTTATCAGCATATAGTGCATATTGTGATGCTCTTAGAGAGAAAAAGTGTTCTGCTTTGACATAATTTGATGATGTAATAATTTCATGTCATATACTTTTAACAGACAGATAGACAAGGGAAATGAAGTTATCCTTTTTTTTTTTTTGTTGTTGGCTTCAGGACCTTGATAATATTGTGGAGGCAGCTCTTATGTTCTATGGGAAAAGGAAACTGTTAGATGATACACCACTTCCTCTGCGTTTGGAAAAAGATAATGATCCACGGTTGCTGACCTCCCCTTTGAAGTTTCCAGGAAAATTGGCGGTGGATCTCCTCAATAATAGGCTGTTCATTTCAGACAGTAACCATAATCGCATTGTTGGTTCTCTTCCCTCCTCCCCCGTCCCCAGTCAGTTGTTTACATGCTGCCATTCATGGATGCTTGTGTCGGTTTTTTTTTTATTTTAATAGCATTCTTTTAGTACTAAACTTACTTGGTATAGATCATAATTCTTTAGTCGCACAATTCGATTTTTTTTTGAGTGAGAAACATGTGAATCGTATATATTTGTCTGCTTTTGAGACTTGGGCGCATGTTAAACAAAACAAGAGGTTGGGGAAGTTCAGGAGCCCTTTGTGGGGTTTAAACTTGCCACTGTATATCAGTTTGTTAACATGCAAAAACCTTTTTGACCTAATGTCGTGTACAGTTGGTACTTAATGCCTTTTTGCAGCAGGCATGATCAATTTGCTCATTGGACCATTCGAGTGAATGATGTTGATATTCTGAACTTACAGGTTGTTACTGATCTGGATGGGAATTATATTACACAGATAGGGAGCTCAGGAGAGGAAGGTTTACGTGATGGCAATTTTGATGATGCGACCTTCAACAGACCCCAGGTACAATTTGAAGTAAATTTGGAACGAAATATGTGTATCCCTTCTGTTTCAGTTTTATCGCATGAGATGCCTGTCTCATAACTTGCGATCTTTTCTTTTTTCTTCTTCTTCAATTTTTTTGTGATATAATCATGTGGTATTCCTTTGTACAGTATGTATAATTATTTACAGCTGTGTGTTTATAGGGCCTTGCTTACAATGCAAAAAGAAATGTGCTTTATGTCGCAGATACTGAAAATCATGCTTTGAGGTGTGTATACATATTTCCGGTTGTTTCTCTTTACAAAGTAGTCACCTGGACAAATATAAGTACTTTTATTTCTTCCAGTTCATTGTGCAAATCGATGATGTATTCTAATAAAATATTTTACACATAAATTGTTTTTGTAAAGTGAAAATCATAATTATCAAACTAAATATTCCATGTGTCTACAAGGTATTGTGGTCATCACTTCTCTGCGAATACAGATGATGAGAAAGATTATTTGGCTCATAGCTCCTGTATGTGTTTATAAAGGGGAATTTTTTGTCTTATTGCTCCTATATATGTTTTATGAACTTGGGAAATGGTTTCTAGGAAAGGTGATGGAACTTGTGATCGATAAGAAACCTTGGATATATCTTTTTTCTTTTTTTTTGCTGGAAATGCAATTTTTTCCCGAATTGTATGCTGTTGATGTGAAGCATGTAGGAGCTTATTGGTTCAAACGCCACCTTTCAACCAATGAGCCCTACGTTCCCTAAGAGTCGCAGGGACTGTAGGGGTAATGGCCATTCGGTTATCGGGACAAAACAAACATGTATAAATTGATTTCCCAGACTCTGTGTAAGCTGGATAATCACCGGGTCAGTGTTAATAGTGTGCTCTTCAGTCAAGATCTTATTCACTATGTTCGTTAACTTTGCAGGGAGGTTGATTTTGTTAACGATAAGGTCCGCACACTTGCTGGCAATGGAACTAAGGGTTCTGATTATAAAGGGGGTGGACGAGGAACCGCTCAGGCATGTTGGTGAACTTTCTATTCCCTTATGATCATAGAGATTTGATATATCTAATTTAAAACATTTGTGGCCCTATGATCAAACCTTAACTTATCATCTGATTGAAGATTTAGATGTTCACAAGTGTAAAATATGTAATCTCAGCTCCTGAATTCTCCATGGGATGTCTGTTTTGACCCTGTCAATGAGAAGGTTTATGTTGCGATGGCTGGCCAGCACCAGATATGGGAACATAATCTATTAAATGAAACTACCTCAGTTTTTAGCGGTGATGGTTATGAAAGAAACCTGAATGGTTCAAGGTATGAATCTTGCATTTTTGTGGTCCAATTAAATTTTGTTGTTTGAACTGATTGGTAGTGTATATGTTCTGCACTATATGATACAGCTCTTATACGCTCACTCCTATCCACTGTGTTTGTCCACATTTCTGTTTGGTCTTTCCCAAAATGTTAGTTTAAACTAGATAAACTAGTACTTTAATAAGGGAAAATGACATTTTGTCATGGGGTTGATACCGAAGCATCCCAATGAAGTATTAAAGCTGTCAAGGGTGGTTAAGGAAGTTTGCATATGATAATATGTTTACACACATTGAAAGTTTTTTCCTTAATGTTCCTGTTTTTTCCATATGAAACACTGGGATGGAGGGAGTATTTTTCGTTTCCGAGGGTGGCCGTGTGGGGGGTTAAAGCGTGGGGTTGGGGTTGGGTGGAGGAAAAGTCAACGGCTGTAGCTGGTTCACGTGTGTTTCTCTCTACTGTGTCCCCATTGTGTATGTGTATTTAAGTAGATATAAATTGTACTTCTTATTTTACAACTTGTGAAAATAAAAGGCTCTATGACCTTTATCCAAAGTGTCCAATGTTCTGTCAGGTGAAAGACAATGTGATCGACAATGCCTTTCAGTGATCTCCTTCATGGAAATCCTAGCTTGCATTGTTACATAATATTTAGCATTGAATTTGTGATATTCGGTGTATCGTTAAGATCTATATGTCATGTCCATTTCCTTTGTCTCACACTTTTCTGTTTACCTCTTGTGATTTTGAGAGTGCAACTACACGAATATTTTTTCGGTAAATCTGGTTGTTAACATCTGTATCATTGCCTTAGTTGTTTTATGAATATGATGCTTTTGAAAGCTGTTGATGACTATGTTTTCCTTTTGAAATAGCCCCAGTAGCACATCCTTCGCACAACCTTCTGGATTGTCTTTATCTCCAGGTACTCAATCAATATGTGTATATATTCTTGCGATATTTTCCAAGATATAGAAATTATCCTTGAGAAGCTCACTTAATAAAATATTTGAGTTGTCATGTTTAAATATAGATACGAGGGAAATATATATTGCTGATAGTGAGAGTAGCTCTATTCGAGCTCTTGATCTCAAGACTGGAGGTTCAAGATTGCTGGCTGGTGGTGATCCTATTTTCCCTGAAAATTTATTTAAGGTAAGATTGCTGGCTGGTGGTGCTACCTATAGACGTCTTCTAATGTTTGATGACCGTTATTACAATAAGAATCCTGCAGAAGATATAAAAAGTCTAGTGTTGTGTAGTCAGCATTATCTTAGACTTTTTCAGACTTCTTACCCCTCTATTGTTTCAGTACGGTGACCATGATGGAATAGGTTCTGAAGTACTTCTCCAGCATCCATTGGGTGTCTGTTTTTCACAAGATGGCCAAGTGTACATTGCTGATTCTTATAATCACAAGGTAACTGATACTGGCTTAACTATTTGTTCTTTTTTCAGCTTATTTAGCTTCCATGTCCAGAAATGAAGATGTTATACATCTAAATATGCATGTGTGCTTATATTTAGAGTGCGAGAGAGAGAGAGAGGGGTGGGGGGAGTCGGGAGAGAGCGAGAGGTACTGCCTTGAGTGAGTATTTTAGATGCGCAGTCACCTTAATTTATAGTGAAAAATTATTTTAGTTGCATTTGTTCTACATCAGCAGGTATTTTTCCCTAATTATATCTTGATTAAAGCCTTTGGGAGCGCCATCTTTCTTGTGGTACTAGAGCTGATGTAGTTTCCTTCCATTTTCAGATCAAGAAGCTTGATCTGTCAAGTAAACGAGTCACTACCTTAGCTGGGACTGGAAAAGCTGGTTTTAAGGATGGAAAAGCTCTAGCAGCTCAGGTGAGACTCAGTCTGTCTGATGGTTTAAAGTATATAGAATGCTTGCTGAGTTCTTCACAAGTACCACAAGGGTAATTTTGGTGGACTCTCAATGTCGATTTCCTTTTTTCCCGGATTAAGTTGCTGAGTAAAGATAGAATGTTTCAATAGTATGCAACTTTCTTCTCTCGACTTTTATTCTGCAAAGAAATGGTCCACAACTCATGTTTCCCCAAATAAATGGCACAAGACTGCTGTTATCATTTTATCAATAATACAAAGAGGGACCAATGTCAGGAGTCAAGATAGGTATTAAAAGTGTTTTCAGACCGAAGGCTTCCATCATTCTGGTTCAGCTTGCCTATGCGTCCGGTATGGATATCCCAAATTTAAGCCCTGAGTTTGTACTGTTTCCTTTCTTTCCGAAGTAAACTGTAGAGTCGGAAGAAAACAAAAGGAATCAACTGAAAACGATGTGTGTTACTAATATAGTGTCTATAATTGCATTTCTCTGGTCCGGCTTGGGTTAACTATACTGACAGAAATAGTCCTCTGGAAGCTTTTGATTTGGCAGTTATGCAAAATGTTGGTAGTATCACTATATAACCTGTTAAGGCCAAGTTGGAGAATTAAGGTAGCACTTGCTTATTTAAAGCCTGTTTCTCATGCCGCAGAACTTAGTAAAGCAGAAGAGATATCCAGATCTTAGATGTTTTGCCTATGCATTCTAATATAGAATGAGAAGAAACTGGAGTTTTAAACTTTTGTTTAGGGCATTTGCAGAACCCTGTGTTAGTATACTCAGGAGTGGAGAGGAGGTTTCAGGGTAGTATCCAATCGATTGTTTGTGCTTTACTGTCTGAATAGTTCTTTATAGGAAAAAACGTGTGTATGTACAATTGTGTTGAGCTGCAAATATCTGGTCTCTTAATGCTTGAGCCATTGTTCCAAAGTGATTTTTGGAAGAAGGGGTTTAGACTTTAGAGCAGGATGACCTGTGAACTTCTATGTTGATTGCATCATTCATTTTTGCAGCTTTCAGAGCCCTCAGGAGTTGTTGAAGCAGGCAACGGTGATGCCCTTTTCTTTGTTTAATATTACAGATCATTCTCTACTTGATGTATTATTTCAAAAAAAAAAATGTGCATATTCTGGGACTAGTTAGATATGTTGCATTCATGTTACATAGCATCAAATCCTGTAACATAGAGACTTAGAGATTGACTTTGCGGGTTAGCATTTTTCCCCATAAATAGTCTATTGACAGAGATATACTGATTGTACCTTGCCCTTTGTAGTTTCGCAGCAACAGTTTTTATAAAATTGGCAGAGATTATACTTATGATCTATAGCATGTCAAAGTTTTGCTCAATTGATTTAGTCGCGGTAGTAGCTGATTTGTAGTATTCATAAACTAACACGGGTTCAAAGCATATTTTAGATACATGTCTGGTTGTGTAATTTTCACTGTAAGGTGAACTACCTAATCAATCATTAATAAATTGTTTAAATAATTCAGTAGTCTAATTTTTCTTGTTGGTCCGCTCTTGAACTTGGTAATAGATGTTGGAGTTGGACATTAATATCCTGCTTATTGTGGAGTAGTAATCTTTATTTGACCATTTTGGCTGTAAGCCGGTAAATAGTCATGCTGCATTGTCTGGGTTTGTAGTCAAACAAATTAAATAACTGTGTGAAATTCAAATACGACCAGGTTGGCACAGGAACAGAGTGATCTATGTTATTGTTAGTTTATTACTTTGCACCTGTGAAATCTGTTTTTATTGAAGGCAATTCTGTAGCTCGATCTTCATGGGTTTAATATATATCTGCTACATCATATGTTCATGTACTTTAGTACTATTGCTGTATTATATGCAGGAAAAATTTTGATAGCTGATACAAATAATAGCGTAATCCGGTACATGGACTTAAACCGAGGACCCGCTCTTCTTACACTAGAGTTGAAGGGTGTGCAGCCTCCTGTTCCAAGGACCAGAGCCATGAAACGCCTAAGGAAACGATTGTCCTCTGATACACAGATCATCACGGTCAGTGGTGGTTCATCAAATGAGGGAAATTTGTATGTGAGGATATCTTTACCTCCTGGGTACCATTTCTCAAAGGTCTCTCCTTACTGTCTCTTACATACATGCATTCACTTACAGCCAATAAGGCATGCTAATAAGTACCACGTTTCATGTAATTACAAATATGTTACGTGACAAACTACAATTTTTTTTACAATATGCAGGAAGCACGCAGTAAATTCAATGTAGAAACAGAACCAGATAATGCAATTGTCATTGAGCCCTTTAGTGGGAATCTCAGTCCAGAAGGATCAGCTACACTTCATTTTAGGAGAGACGGCCCTTCAGCTTCCCTGGGAAGAATAAGTTGCAAGGTATGCCTCTGTATACACATTAGCCTTCCTCCCTGCTCTCCTTCCATGTTGCCTAGCTCATTTGAAAATGTAAAGGTTAGCTCTTTTTGTGAAGTATGGCTCTTGGTAAGATCAATAAAAATGATATGCATCAGTGATGACGAGGTCATTGGAACCTATCTGTGCCGACTTTGTAACGAGGATATTTCATTTTTTATTTTTTTCATAGTGAGTTTGCTCAACTATTGTGGAGATGTTTTCGGAGTGAAAGGGGAAAGCAGGGTGTGTCCAGGGGTCATGGAGCACTTATAGTTTCACTGCAGTGGCCTTGGCCTGGGGTATCAGAAAGAAAAGAAAACTATGTGTCCTTTCTGGCCATTTTTTGGTGCGTTTGGTTGTTTAAGAAGTCTAATTTTTTTTGGGGGACCGCTCACTCTCTACTCTCTAATCTAGCTTTGGGGTTGACTTGCATACTTGGCTTCGTTATGGGCTAAGGCTGGTGACTTTTGTAAGGATTTTCCAGTCATGATCTTACAACACAACCTGTAACTAGTTTTCTGGTGGAGGATTCTTTCGCCTCCATGCTTCTTATCTAAAATCCAAATAAAAATATCGTCAGACTGGATTGAACTTTTGAATCCTAGTTGCTTCACCGTCGTCTCAAGGATATATACCTGAGATACTCAAGATTCCAGCTCTTGAGCTTTGGCATGGAGTGTTGAAATCAGGTATAAGCTTCATCTAAGACAGTTGCATGTCTTGAGTTGTCAATAACTATATAGGTCAAGAATAGGCTCATACTCACATAAGACTGATATCTACAAGGAAAACTTAGGCTGGACACTAGGGATGAAACTCACAAGGAAGCACAAGAATTTGGGGAAAATGAGATTTACACCCTCAACCTTAATGTCGAACTCTGACTTGATTCTCTTTTTTTGCTAATTATGATTTGAGTATATCATCTCCTTTCAGGTCTATTATTGTAAAGAAGATGAAGTTTGTCTATATCAGTCATTAGCCTTTGAAGTGCCCTTCAAAGAGGAAATTCAGGAATCTGCCCCGGCAGAAATTGCTCTTGACTATACGGTGAAGCCAAAAGGATCCAGAGACAGCATCGAGTTACCAGCTAGACCCTGATGTGTATGGACTAGAAGTAATTTTCGTGATAAACTTGCGAAGCTAGCTTGGGAGGTCATTATTCTGTAAAACCTTTTATCTTTATGATTGGCATTGCGATGAACTCCTGCAAACAATTTCCCCCTGTAACTGTGTTTATGTCCTCTCAAATTCAAAACGCTTCACAAAACCATGATTCTGGCCACACTTTTCTGTCTTCATATATCGCTTTTGGAAAGTCAAGGAGAAACCAATGATCTTGCAGAAACATTTTATCATGTCACCAAAATGGAAGCTGTAAATTAATCTGTCTCTGCTGTACAAGGCAGCTTAATCATGATTGTGGCGTATTATCTTGCCTCGTCAACTTTTAATTGCTTGTTTAATTGATAATTTCTTGCAGTTCGTAGGCTTTTTGCCGTATTATTATTACTGAAAAGATAATATTCTCTTAAACGCGTGATGTTTGTCTTATTCTTGTTCTCGAGCCCATTACTGATGCTACCTGATTATTTGCCAGGTGCTGTCCGAGTTCACGCCTGGACCATATGCGTCGCCCTTATTTTCAGGTATTGTCTAGTTAAAGAAGTCTCTTCTGGTTTGATCATCTGGCTCCTTCATAGTCTTTCTTATTTAATAGAGTATAAAGGAGTATACTTTATCCTAATCTTCGATATTATATTGTTAACCATAATAATAACTACCAACCTTGTTTAGGTGTTAAGCAAAGGATGAATTTGTTACAAAGGCACGCACTCGTGTGCACATGCCTATCACTGGATTAATGATGGGGGTGTCGCCAATGATGTGGAATTATCAAGTCCTTTAATTTCAATTTTCTTATTAGTTATGCTGAGGTCCAGGTTAGTCCCCTTCGTACCAAGCAATGTAATATAATATCAAACCATAACAATCTTTTGCAAAACCTTCAATCAAATGATTGGAATTGTTCAGGTTTATATGCTTTGTATTACCAAATTTATGCGGAAATGACAGCATATAAAGCGGCTTCTCCACCAAATCAATATGTTTTTATGTTTATCCACTTGCTAACATTTGTGTCCGCCGTCATTTTAATATCAAACTACCGCAATCCGGGTCACTCTTTCGGCTTTGTGGACATTGCTTTATGTTTCAATGTCAGAATCAAATATTTAGGAAATATAAAAGAAACTTAAATGGGCACATGCTCTCGGATGTACCTAATAATATGCTCGAGAATAGCAACATTCATTTTCCATACAAGCTGCTAGCATATTTGAGGGCAATGGAAACTAGCTGGGCGCTTAAGAATTGAGGTATCAGAGTTCATTTAAGCAGCCTCTTTAGCAGGTTTCTTGATATATTAGGACTGCCTCCTATTCTCCTATACGCCAAATGTGTGATTAATGTCTAGTGACTACTGTTGTCTTAGGTTGAGATTCATTCGAGCAAGCGTTGAACTCCGTGACATATGGAACAGAATGTGAGGGCCGGCTAACTCAACAACTTATCAAGCATACTTTTGTCGAGAATCATGCGTATTAATATTTTATGTGCTAAGAACGGATCAGGCGGTCCGATTAGTTGATCAAGAAGGCAAGAACCTTACATTGGTAGTAGTTTTAAGTCTAGAAGCTTGCGATGGCAATTGATGTGGTCTATTTGGATAAGAGTTCCGCAAAGTATCTGAATCTTATCTGTTAGTTACGACTCAAAGAGAAGTTTAGCAAGTTGTTAACAGGATACGTATATGATTGAACGATGTAATGATAATCACGAACTTCTAAAATTGGATCTAGAGACGCGAAATTTGGATTAGTTGAAGGTTTAACAGAGACAAGTGCATTCGGAAGTCAACTTGCTATTTTCTATTATTAACAAGTGGTCCAAGTGGAGTAGACTGAGTAGTGAAACAAAGAGGATTATAATAGAATGTGAAGAAAGAGTAAAAAAGCTGATTTCTCTAATCGTTTACTGCAAAACCATTTAGTTATCGAGATATAAGCATGATATCTATAATCTACCACTTTCCTCATACATTTATGCCTGCAGGAAATCTTAGATATGGTCCCTGTATCTGGGGCAGATAGGGATGGGTAAGAAGTTATTTTCGTTTCCTTACGCAGTCACGCGTAACTTGTTACTTGCATAGACAACAAAACATTTACTACTGATAAACATTGTACATTCTATATTAAGTGTCAAACATCAAGCAATATCAATAAGGAGGAATATGGCTTTCGTATGCTCAAATCATAATCCTTGGGACAACACAATTATGTTTGGTCACTTTTGACATATTTATGATAACATAAAAAATTTGATCCACAAAAGGTTTTTTTTTATAGACTATAACCCACATCGAAAAATAATTTGGGACTCTAGCTCGTAATTTGATGAAAAATAGGTAGGAACGTAATGATCCTAAACAAATGGAAAAATATCATATAATTGGTTTTCTCCAAGGTGTATTGGTGCACATGTCCATATTAATCAAGCATTAAATATATCGTACACCTACCAATACGAAGGGATAATGTTATTATATGCTCCAATCATCATATTCATAGGAAAACTAGGGGTATGCTTGGTTATTTTTCGCACATTTTTTGAATTATAAATAAACAATGATTGAAATAAGACCATTTTTGTGGACTATAACCTGCGCCGAAAATCATTTTGGGCCACGTCTTGAAATTTGATGAAAATTGATAACAGACATTCTAAAC
The DNA here is from genome assembly GCA_901111285.1 of Corrigiola litoralis. NCBI lineage: Eukaryota > Viridiplantae > Streptophyta > Magnoliopsida > Caryophyllales > Caryophyllaceae > Corrigiola > Corrigiola litoralis. The sequence goes on from CAAKMY010037465.1 coordinate 28,675, forward strand.
ATACAAAATGACCTATGAAGCCAAAAGTATGACAAAAAGTAGAACAAAGGTAGCTCATATCATTGGCTTCGTCAATGGTGTGCATGTCTATTTTTAATTGTTGAGACCTAAATATATTTTTATTTACATACGAAACAAGAAACATATTGTATACCTATCAATTCAAAAGAATAATGTTAGCATATGCTACAATAATACTTATAAAGACTCTAGGGGTTACGCTTAGTTTGTAGCCTAGCATGACTACGTACTTAGAAGGAAGGTTACGTCGCTCACAATTTTAGAGAATAGTAGTTCGGACTATTGTTGGAGCTCTTGCTTATAGTATCTGGTCATAGAAGAACATATTTATGTAGGTTTGCTATGGTTTCCAAAGGCAATTGTAATTAGACAATTCAAGTATGATGTTTGTATGAGAATTAGAGGGGTTATATATGAGCCTCTTGTAGGTAGGCATATGGTTAATTTGATGTTTGATAGTTAATTATGTTTGGAGAGGAGGCCCTTCCTAAAAGGTAAATCTCTTCGAAGCTAAGGAATTTTGGAGCGGGTGTTGCACGTGTTGTAGTCCAAATTATTTGTTTTTATGAGTATCAACTTACTTTTTGACCCAAAAAAAGTAGTCGGACTAATTAAAATGGAATTGAAAATAAATAAAACTAGCATAAAGGAATTGAAACACAAGAAACTTAACAGAATTGGAAATACGTTATATTCATGAAAAGAGAATTGAACATGGCCATTTAACTTAGTTTTTTCTTCCTTTAGAAAATCCGACCAAATCCTTTATAAAAAGAAGTTATTGAGATTAGGGTTAAAGGGATGATCGAAAATTGAAGCAATGATCAGTGACTTCAGTGCTAATTGATTGAATACCATAAGCAATCAGTAATTTTGATGATCCAAAGTGATTCACAAGTTTATACTAGTATCATGCTCCAGTAATGATTTCAATCATTTAAAAAGTTATAGGAGGGAGTGACCGTATTGTTTTTATGCAAAGGGGTGTTTCATTGGTCTCACCCAAGGAGGCAAACCTCACTGGCATGTCTCTTCTCAAATCCCTAAGACCAGATTCACATGATCCCCTCTACCCGTCCACCACTTCCATCCATTTCTTTTTCTTCCCTTTTCCAGCCTTACCCTATTAGCTGGACAGTGGGCAGTGGGCTCTCCCTTAACATGTGGTCATTTTGGGTATTGGCTATGGATATGTGAACTCACATGAAAATGCCTTGTATATTGATATCCCTATATGATGAGAACCATCAACTGTAATCATGCATATTAAGTTTCTAAGAGTTTTAGCATGCCAGATTACTAAAACAAATAAGGTAGTTATTTCTCTAAGTGGTCACTTGAGCCTCACCAGTCTCTTAGGTTTTCTGTTGTTCTTGCTGTACTGTACATTTTTTTAACATCTAGAAAGAAATAAATGTTTTTTTGGTTTTAAGTATGCAAATACAACCTTTGATAGTTATCTTCTTGATGCATCAAAACATATGATAACAAAGCAGATCATAGACACAGTTACATATATATAGCTTAATTACCGAACTCCTCTTCCATATAAAATTAGCAGAATAACTACAAATTTACGAAACTCTATCAGACTCACAGATTTCACCTCAGGAGAGATGAGCAGTAGCAAACACCTGACGAAGCTCTATAAAGATTTACAAGTGCAAAGAAACAGCTTAAATTTGTAGAAACACTGGATAACAAAAGAAAACTCTCAAGTTAAAGTGTTTATTTATAACTATACATGGGTTATGATAATACATATGAGAGGTGAAAACCCAATTGAAATATTACTCAATAGCGCTATCTCAGTTTCTTACGAGCTAGTACGGAGTAACTGAAGTTCAAAAGAAAGTGATTAAACTGCCAAAACTCTAGCTGACCATAAAACTTTTGGATAAGCAGTTTGTGTGTGCATATTGCTTGCTTATACTCCGTACATTGTATGAGTTACATGCACAGATGCACAGCGTTAATTTCTTCTTGTTCTTGTCTTTATTTTCTGTTAAAAAAAAACATTTAATTCAAATTTAATTTCCTCTCATATTCTCCTCACCAAGGCACCAACCACGATATATAGTGCAACTCCACTGGCCTTCCCTGCCATGCATGTGCTTGCATGTTTTTTTAGTGCTTTTTTTTTATCTCAGGTCAGATGCATTCTTTTCTTTCTCCTTTATTTTGTACCCTTTATACATTTATACAAACATACACAGAATGGTGCTCCTATACATGTCAAAAGAGGCCCCATAAAAAGGTAATTTTATGTTCTTACAGAGAATGAATGACAGAGAAAGGAGAAGAAACAGAAATGTGGATCATCTCTGTCCACGCTGAAGAAAAGGCAAGGCATGCAAGCAATTAAGCAAACACCCCGCCAAAACAAAAGTTTATTGATTTACACTTTCAAAGACAAAATATATTTATACTTCCTTTTGCATATTGTTAGTTTTGTGCTATAGAAATCAGGACAAAGAGAGAAAAGTGCTATGGAAACAGCCACATGGATTGTTTTCTTTTCTTTGTCCAAACACACCACCCCTGGCCCCTTAACCAAAGTGTTACGGTTTAAATTTCTAATCGAATACCACTTTCTCCTTCCCTTTTATTTTTTCTTGTAGTTTCTCTATTCAAATAATTTTTACATCTAATTTTTAACATTATTTAAAGTCATATTTTAAGTGTCAACGACTCAAATATTAAAATATACTAAAAATATCATATAAAACTATTTTCCATACAAATTTAACCACAAATATATAATTTTTCAAATTAATATTTTAAAATTGATAATCAAAGTATGACTTTAATATATGCATATATATACACACATATATATAAAAAAACCCGGATAAATATATAGAAATAAACATAACGGAAGAATTACGTACGGTACGTACTATAACAAAAGCGATAAGAAATCGATCTTGCAACTTATGAGACATGATAACCAAACACGATTTCCTTAATTTGTCCTACGTTTAAATAGTAGTCGTTATTAATTGTCATGCATAAGAGACATCAATCTGCTCTCAAGAAATAAAAAAAATCTAGAAAAGGAGTTGCATAAACTAAATGAGGATAAGTAAATATCATAATTGTGATGAAAAGACAAAAACATGGATCTAAATATTGGTAAAAAGGATGTTGACATGCCCATTTTTTCCGCCTTTTACTTCTTTTGTTGTGTAAGCTTATAGGGGAAAAAAGATGAGCTAATCTGATCGTTGCTCATACGGGGTACATAACAAGCTAAGTGTTCAACCTGCTACTGATGTCATATCTGATACGGACTAGCATATACGTCAACAAACACAAAGCAATATGTATTGATGTTAACTATCTCATGAAATTTAAATATCTTAATATCAAGGATAATCACCTTGCACCAACAGATGTTTAGGTTTACCTAATTGCATTTCCACTGGTTGTTGTTATCCTATCATTTTAAGCAAAGTCCAAAGGGGATTAATTGGATAAAGATCGATTAGGCTTTTCATCACTAGTGACGTAATGAAGGAATTGGTCGTCGTCGGCTCCTTTCATTGGCTAGAAAGATGATGGTGGAAGCTTGAAAAGTGATTTTCTATAGACCACATATCTCTCTACCTATTCCTTTGCTGCATGTCTTCCTAACATTAGGTGATGATCAAAGTATTGAAAACATTAGACATAGTTTGTTTTGTTGTGGAGAATTTACCATATATCTTTAGGAATTTCCATTTCATGTGAACTTTAATTTAATGTGAATTAGTTAAAGTTGTTTAATTGTATACATGCATTGGATTCATTAATTTCCAATCACCTAAGAGTCCGGTGAGTAAATTTCATAGAAGTTCTCGTTCCTGTGTTTTTGTTAACTAGACAACTATATTGTTTAATAATTTATGAAAATTCCAAAATGTATTTTGCATGTTCAACCAAATAATTTTTAGTGTGTATAAGGTTTCCAAATCGTCGTCTACTATGTGTCTTTGTAACATAAGGCTTTGTCGATTATTGTTTTTTTAATAAACTTTTAGTTAATAGAAGAAGAAAGAGTACATTCAATAAAAACATGGAAGTATTAAGAGCAATTGTTGAGACTTGATAGATTATATAGATATTAATTAAACTGTAAAATATGAGCAATGAATTTGGGTTAAAAGCAACTTATAATGAAAAGTTCATATTTATAACAATAAAAAGCACAAGCACATGTGAGGAATATTTGAAGAAAAAATATCCAAGCATTTAAATATCTAGAGTACATATATAAAGATCTCAAGTTACTCTATCAAAATATCATAATAATTGTGTTTTTAACTTTCTGGTCAAAATATATTTAAAAGTTAATATAGTCATTTTTTACCAATATTGTTAAAAATTGATTATTTTAAGCTAAAAGTGATAACTTTAAAATAGTCTATAAAAATGACATTGTACAATACTTTATGTTCACCTTTATGTGCTTAAGTTGGTTTCATAATATGAAGGGATGGCGTAGACTCAAAGATATGCTAATATCCATCAACCCTAATATACAATTTATATATTTTTCTCAAAGAAAATATTAAAATAGCTATAAAAAAAGGTTTACGAGTGTCTTATCTTAAAAAAACCCGTAACTTGTATTGGTACAAAATAACTTCTAGTTCAAAAGAATTAGAAAAATGCCATAAAATACTATGATTAATAAAGTGACTTAAATTAGCCATATCCAATGTGCTGCTATATTTTATTCTTTGAAAATGTGCATATAGTAATTTCAACATCGGATTTGCGAAATTTCTTTGTCTCTTCAATTAAAGGTTGAATCTTTTTAGCAACCAGGTACATCTTTGAGAGATTGAACAACAATGAGACTTTCAATGTGCATTTTATAAAAGATCGTTGAAATTGCTGGATAAACTCCATTACAAAGTGCAATAGCTTATACAATGACGATAGAGTTGTCACAAACCAAAAAGATACCTCTCACAATAAGGGAGTTAATGTCATCTATGAACCACCTTTACAAGAGGAGATAATTAACCTTGGATAACAATCAACGGATTCCTTATTATTAAAAAAGAAAATAAATAAGTATAATAGTCATGATTACAAGTAATAAATTCCCCGATTGGATCAGGAATATACTAGGAGCTTTCTGCTCGATATCTGGACAAGT
>CAAKMY010037472.1:0-55361 GCA_901111285.1 Corrigiola litoralis
ATAAAAAAGAAACGGAGGAAGTATAAATTAACAGGTTGCCCCATTATTTGTTGCAGAAGTTGATTCAATTCTAAGGTGCAGCACAACTTCACTGGCATGTAGTGAAAGACTTCCATTGACTTGCTAAGTAAACACCCGTCCACTTACGGCAGTAGCAACCAAGCAGGGGTCTTTGCCAGTTTCGGAAGAAAATTGAGTAGCATGGACCAACTGGATCAAGGACCTCATTTTCTTACTTCACAAATACGTTATGAAGCTTTTCCTGAAGTAACACTAGTACTGTATGAGCTGATAAGTTTTGCCTAGTTTGTGTGATTCCAAGTCCTAGTTTGCCAAGTAAATTGTGCTTTATTACTCAACACTAGCTGATGAGGCCTTACACTGGTCGAAATCGATTGTCACGATCACCACAGAATTTTCAACCTTATAGTAGTATACTTTGGTTGCGTTATTGCCTACGGCCACTAAGCACTAGCATCTGAATGAAAGACTGTTCACAGACTTGAAGAAACCATTTACTTGACTTGTCGAACTACCTTATGTGGCTGATAAACAAGCCTTCCATGAACTGTTGAATTACAATAAATGAAACTTCGCAAGACTATCTTGAACAAGTTGTGTGATACAGATCGCATTATTCATTGTTATATCTTTGAGCAGAAAACATTCTGCATTGGCTCTATAAATAACATTCTCTGTATCCCATAATCAACCCACCACAAATATATACAAAAGAAAAAAAATGAGAATATCATGTCATATCGCCCCACTTCTTTTCTTAATCATTCTTCACTTGGGTGCTCAACAACTGCATCTGGGCTTTGTCTCTGGCTGTCATGAGGCAGAAAGAGAGGCACTCTTCAAGTTCAAGAGTAGTCTCAATGACTCTTCAAATCGTCTCTCTTCGTGGGAGGGAGATGATTGCTGCCGTTGGGTTGGAGTGACTTGTAACAATGTTACAAGCTTTGTTAATCGTCTTAATCTACGACACAACTATCCGAGTAGTCCAGGACCTGTTATCACGAGACGTTGCTCTGTTTTCCAGAGATGTTTTCGTGCAGGGATCACATTTGTTTCCTCCAAGCTAATAGCTCAGAAGCCAGATGCTTCTTTGATTAGATTTCCCTTAACAGCACCGAAGTTGGAGCCTTCTTTGATTGGATTGAACCACTTAAATTACTTGGATTTGAGCGGGAATGATTTCCAAGGAAGCCAAATCCCAGAATTTATAGGCTCATTCAAACATTTAAGGTATCTTAACCTCTCCCAGGCAGATTTTAGTGGAGTTGTCCCTCCCCAACTCGGCAATCTAACTCGATTACGGGCCCTTGATCTCAATTTTGCTGGGTCTTTAAACAGTAATCTCCAGTGGGCTTCTAGACTTGTGAACTTGCAGTATCTGGACATTGGCGGCGTTAAACTTTCTCAAACACTCAACATGCTTCCTTCTTTAAAAGACCTGCGACTTCATGGGTGTGGCCTAGGTGATATCCATCATCCATTTGGTATTTTCTCTAATTCAACTTGGTTATCTACCATTGAGCATCTTGATCTTTCTCTAAACAACTTACAAGGGCCACTCCCCCATGTTTTTGCCAATATGAGCTCCCTAAAATACCTCGACCTCTTAGCTAACAATTTCAATGGCTCAATCCCACTCTGGTTTAGGAATATGAGAAAACTTGAATACCTTAACCTTGGTGAAAACTCTTTCAGCCAGATTGAGGGAGGGGAGATAGTCGGAATCTTGGGCAACCCTTGCAAGCTCAAAGTATTGGATTTGTCACATAATTATGTTCTTGAAGGAGAGATAGCAGCCCCCCATGGAAATTTCTCTAAATGTAGTACATATGATTTGGAGATATTGGATTTGAGCTATAACAATATTGGGGGCACCTTGCCTAACTTGTTGGGGGACCTCAAGAATTTGAGAAGCCTGAATATGGAGGTTAATAGATTATCTGGTGAAATTCCCACATCGATTGGAAACTTGATGTACTTGGAAGAGTTCCGCCTGTCAAGCAATTTCTTAAACGGTACGATTCCATCTTCTCTTGGGAGATTAAAATCTCTAGCAGTTTTAAGTTTGTCAAATAACAGGTTGAGTGGAATGGTCCCGGAAACCTTAGGACAAATTAATTAAAACCCTTCAAACCATTGACGTATCGTCAAACTTTCTAGAAGGTATAATCTCAGACTCCTTATTTGCCAATTTGACCGAATTAGTGTTTTTAGACCTAAGTTACAATCCATTGAAACCGAAATTTGGTGTTGACTGGATTCCTCGATTTCAATTGACTGATCTTCATATGGCGTCTTGTGGGATTGATGGGCAACTTCCTCAATGGGTTAGTACACAAAAGAAGTTATCTAAATTGGACCTATCGAACAACTTCATTTTTGGTGATTTGCCGCTCTGGTTTTGGAACATGGACTTGCAATTCATGAATCTCTCCCATAATCGTATTACGGGTCCAATTAGAAATTTATCCTACAGCCTTGAAACAATAGACCTCTCATATAACTCACTATATGGGTCTCTTCCACATAATGATTCATGTGGCGAAGGTGCTCTCCGAAATTCTTTATGCGGATTGAGCTCTTTGAAGTTCCTAGATCTGAAGAAAAACAAGCTCTCTGGCACAATTCCGGATTGTTGGAGGTCGATTTTCACATATGTTATCAACTTGTCTTCTAATAACTTGTCTGGGCCCATCCCAAAATCTATCGGATTACTTTCCGAGTTGCAGTTTTTGAATTTGAACGACAATTCACTTAAAGGGGAAGTTCCACAAACACTCGGTAGGTCTAATGGCATTTTGGTGATATTGGATTTAGGTGAAAATAAGCTATCAGGAAATATACCGAGTTTTGATGGGGATAGCTTACGCATTACTTCCTCCATTCCAAATTAAACTTCGTACTTCCTTTTTTGACACTATTCATGAGTAAAACTTGATTTCATAATAGTTTTCAATATATAAGGTAAAATATAGTCATGTGGGATCTTGTTTGATTTGTCATAATGAGTAGATTAAGAATATCAATCTTTTATAATTTTTACTAATATGTAACTTCATGGTGTTGTTCCACTACAATTATGTGCTTTGTCTTCCCTACAAGTACTCGACCTTGCAAATAACAATCTCATCGGTACAATTCCTTCTTGTTTTGGCCGCTTTAGTGGCATGCAGTTGCATCCCTCAATGGTGCAATATGATGATTTTTTTGATATGCCATATGATGAGAGTACCAAGGAGGTCATAAAAGGACAAGAATTACAATACACTTCTAATTTGAAGTTTGTTGTGAATTTGGATCTTTCATGCAATGGCTTAGTGGGCTCAGTCCCAAAGGAAATCACAAATTTGTTTGCAATAATCGGCTTGAACTTATCGTACAACCACCTGACAGGAAGCATACCAATGAAGATAGGTGAAATGAGATCATTGGAATCTCTTGACCTGTCTAACAATTACATTTCAGGGACCATTCCATCGAGCATCTCTGAATTGAATTTTTTGAGTCACTTGAACTTGTCCAATAATGAACTCCATGGTGAAATCCCTACTGGAAGGCAACTACAAGCACTGTATGATCCATCTATATACAGTGGCAATCTTGGATTATGTGGAGACCCCCTACCACATAAATGTAAAAGCAACCATAGACAACAACAAGAAGAAGAACCAGAAGAGCCAGAGAAAGAAGAATATCGTGAAAAAGTGTTCTATATTGTTATAATGCTTGGTTTTGCGACTGGATTTTGGGCAGTCGTGGGAGGCTTGCTGCTCAATAAAAGGGGGAGGTTTGCTTTATTCCATCTTGTTGATGACATCACGGATTACTTGTATGTGATAGTCTTTGTTAGGATCAATAAACTTAGAAAATGGCTAATGTAGTGACTAAGTAAAATTTGGAAGAAATAAGTACTTTGAGATGTACATTTGTGAGCACTTTATGCTGTATAAGTATGAATGAGCATGAAGGGTGTTATATGCACATTTTCGTAGTTATATGTGCACAATATCCTTGATAAAAATGCTTATGATTATGTAAAATTTTCTTTTTTCTCCTATTCCCACAAGATTCTCTCCCCCGTCCTATATTCTCCTACTTTTCTATACTTTATGTTATTTCTCCTGAAGAATTATCTTCATGACATAAAACCGTAAATTTTGATATATAAATATGCTATCCAAGAAAAATGGCATTAAAACTTTTACTCTGCATTGTAAAGAATTACGCAATTCCCACTTAAATCAATCAAAAATCAATTATCTAATTTTTAAAATTTTAAGTCATTCACAAACATGATTTAAGAATTTGCTGGATCATAAAAGTGGACCGTGGTTTGGTGGCTCAAGCTCACTCATTGGCTACGAGCGGGCGGTCCACAAATGGAGCGAGGACGTCTGCGTTGGGCAATTAGTTTGTGTTTTTATGCTTAAAGTGCTCCTTTGTCAAAAAAAATATATACAGTTGAGAGAACCATAAGGAAACACTATCTCAAGTCTCTACTACTGTAGAGCACTGTCATATACTCATAGTCATATGCAATGCAACAGAGGAACCATAGCAAAACACTATTAAAAGTCTCGGCTGCTCAGTGCTCAAGAACGAATGCATTGCAACAATTATGGTATGATTCTGGTTAATCAATTAGGGTTGATGAACCATAGCAAAACACTATCTCAAGTCTCAACTTCTTGAAATAATTGTTTACACAACAGCGATTGTGTTGCCCAGATTAATCAAATTAACGTCTAAGCAACCATAGCAAAACACTATCTCAAGGCTCAACAGCTAAAGGAGCATTTGTGTAATATTAAATGACCAAAAAATTATTGAACTTATTAGCCTAGAAGCTCACAAATTCCACGACAGTTTCAATGACTTGTTCCCTCCGAGTCGAACGTCCCTAAATCAGTTGTTCTTTTTTGCTGTTGACTATCAACTCTATTTCATACTATATGATTAAATCTCTGTCTCGCCAACAATAACTAATAGCCCAAAACTATGAAAACATAAGGTAATTTTACGCGCATGAACTCCTACCATCTTATGGGGACCTAAACGAAATTGGGCAAGCAATGCAGCAGAGATCACCAGTAATCACCTCATCAAAATGAGACATACAATTTTACCAAGTACAAGAAACGGAATGATTAAGATAAGCTGAACGACACAAAATTGTAATATAAAAACTTCAAACAATCTGCTAACTGATGTCTGATGTAGATTGAGCTCCAAAACATTAGTCCTACATAACAGTAATAGCAAGATGAGTAAATCACCACGACGTACACAGAAACACATCCGACTGCCACGTCAAAGCTTAGGCTTCCTCTTCAATCCTGCCCTTCTCACTGACATAGATACCATCAAGAAACTTCCTGATATCCTTGTTCTTCACATGACATTTCTGTTCACGTAAAGCAAAGTAGTCAAATAAGTGTTCTAGAAAGGGTCACAGACAGAACTAAACACAAAGAGCATAAACAGCCATTACCTGATTGATCAAAGCAGCAGAGCGAGAAACCAATTCGATGTCATTGCCGTCCAAGACCAGTTCATCCTTAACCTTCTCAGACCTCAGAATGGAAACTCCGTCCAACATGTCAACTTTCCTCACCTGAAGCCAAGAATAAAAGCAGATAATGGTCAGGAAAAGCTGGGCCAGACATACATAAATCACATCATAGAAGCAAAAACAACATACTATATATACCGGAGGAACAGTATAAGCAAGTTCAATAGTTTGCCTCTAAGAACGACTATTAAAACACTTAGAGGTCACGCTTAGCAAACATGAACCGAGTTCAAAATTGTAGATTCCAACTTCAAGTAAAACCATACAGATTTAATATACTTCATTCTTTCAGCAGTAATATTAGCAGCTAGATCCAAATCTATAACTACAGTGATTTTGAACAGATTAGGAAGGAGAGGAGATAAGAGGATGTAAACAAAAGTTATTCTCATCAAGAACCACAATATCAGGACATTACTCAAACCATTTAACTCTATCCTCTGAAAAACAAAATCATCTCAATTTGATAACCCCAAAACCATTCAGCTAAGGACTTAAATTTGACAACCCCAAAACCACTATACAAAGCAATTTGTCCAACCCTCATTTTACAAATAGACCTCTATAAATATCAAAATTCATAAAACTGGCGACCAAACAAACACTAAGCACAAGTGACAAGCAACCAATCAACGACACAACACATGATGAAAAAAGCATTGACAAAGGACTACAAGTGCCATCAACGACAACTTCCTTCCAGAAACTAAATAGATGGAAAGTCTATTTCAACCGTAAGAAACTGTACAATCGGGAAAATAAAAGCCAGAAACAATACAACTATGAACTGAGGCAATCAAAACAGAACCTCCACTGTCACAATAGAAGCTAGGACCTCAACCTCAGTGTTAAAAGAAACTTAAAATAGACCCACATACAAAACAGATACAAACAACCCAAGAAAATACTCCAAGGGGCAATCTTATTTCACCAGGAAATTACATCAAACAACAAATCAAATCTCAAATGAAAAGCAGAAGTGTATCCTTGTTTAACCCCCAAACCAAATAAAAACAGAGCTCATCTAATACAAATTCCATACATGGCAATCACGCTACATTTGTTGGTACGCAAAAAACTCAACCCAGTATAGACAAAACCGTAGACAAGCCAACAGGACAACATTAATCCATAAAGCACATACAACCCATGCGACATTTAAATTACCAGCCTTAGTTTGCCCAAAACTTCTATCAGACAACAAATAATATTAATGGAACAAAATCCCCACCAAAAACAACGAAGAAGCACCGCCAATTCCCACTCACTAAAACCACGAACACAACATACAACATACAGACCAAAACCTACTAGCATTGATGAATAGTTGAATGCTAACATATGTGCATTCTTAGTTTCACCAAAAAACAGACACCAAGTGAATTGTTCTAAATCACCCATTTGGCCCAAAAACAGACAATAATTAGCATTTCACCAAAAATCATAATGTAGCAAAACAACTGTCTCCTTAAACTGATTTTCCACCAAAACATTGCATCAGAAAAAAACGCACATTTCACCTGCAAATCAAAAATAAAACTCTAAAAGACATCTCTACTTTCTAAGAACAAAAAAATGGCCAACATTAAAAACAAAAAATCGCCCTAAAAACCCCACTAAACAACAAACAAACATCTTATTAAAGTAAACTAAAACAAAGTTCAAAATGTTGAACATTATGGTATGAACTAAAATCACCCTTATTTCACCTATATATTAAAACCTACATATCCAACACACAACACAAAATGTTTCCAGACAACATTTCCTGACAACAATATATCCACACAACCAAAACAAATTTCCAAACAAAAAGCAACAAAACAACCTTATTTCCACCAAAACACTACATCAACCATCCAACCAACAACAAAAAACTACAGTCAAAACAAACCATGGTAAAAACAAAACAACTCACAAACTATATTAAAAAAAATTCATTTCCACCAAAACATCCATCATCATACAACAAACAACCTGTAAACCATTACAGAACAAAACGCAAAATGTAACTAAAAATACATTCGAAACAATAAAATTTCCACAACCCACAAACTAATCTCAAAAACTAACTAAATGGGCACACCTTATTTCCCTCAAACACACAAAAAACACCAAAAATTATATGAAAAACCAGAAAAACAACACAAAATGTAAAAGAATATTCACTATATCAACAAACCACACTTAATCTCAAAAACCAACCAGATGGGCATACCTTAAACCCCACAAAAACACAAATAAACACCCAAAAATAACTAAAAAACACATATTAAAAAACCAACCTCATTTCCAGCAAAACATAAAACTAAACACAAACTAAACAACAATATATGAAACAACTAATAACTAATCTCAAAAACCAACCAAATGGGCAGACCTTAAACCCTTCATAAACACAAAAAAAAGAGAGAATTAGAAAAAAGCAAATATACCCTCTTCTCTCCAAGGAAGTTACGGATCTCAATCCCCTTATTAGAACTAGTAATACTAGCATTAATCGGGAAATGGGCGTACACCATCCTCATCTTGTACCGATACCCCTTGGTGACCCCGGTGATGAGATTCTCGACGTGGGAGATGGCAGTCCGGATGGCGGCGGTGGTCTTCCGGCGGCTGAACCAGGAGTCTATCTTGAGCTTCCTCTTGCCGTCGGCGTCGTCGGTGATGAGCTGGAAGTCCAGGTTGAGGTGCTTGAAGTTGCGGGTGAGCTTCCCGCGTGGGCCCTCGACGGTGATGATCTTGGCGTTGATGGTGATGGTGATCCCGTCTGGGATTTCCATCTGGTCGGAGGATAGGACGGTCTTCATTTTTGGGAGGTGGGAGAAATGTGGGGTTTTTTTCTCTGGTGTGTGGATGAAGGAGGCTGGGGAAAAACCCTAATGGAGTGGTTTATATATATATATACTTGTATGTATGAGATGTGGGTGTTGAGGGTTTTGGTGAGTGGTTATTGGGTTGGGTTGGGAAAAGGTGTTGGGGGCTTGGGTTTTATTGTGGGGTGGATTTTGGTTTTATGGACTATAGAGGAGTATGGAGATAATGGCCCTGTTTGGAAACAGCAGGTAGCAGGTTGCATTAGCGGGCAGCGGGTTACATTAGTGGGTAGCGGATTACAAATAACGGGTTTGACCAAGACGCTGTTTGGATAACAACAGGTAGCGGGTTATATAACGGGATTGACCAAGTGATGTGGGGAGTGGGTTATTGGGTTAGGTTGGGTTGGGTTGACCTAGTGTGATGGGAAAAGGTGTTGGGCTTGGGCTTTATTAGATTTGGTTGTATGGTATGGAGTCCAGGTTTTTGATGGGTTATCAATAGGCTTGTGCGATGGGTAGGGGTGTAAATGAGCCGAGCTTGATCGAGTAGTAGTATGTTCATGTTCATTTAAGTTAATCGAGTTCGAGTTTGATCTCGAGCTTTAGGTCGAGCTCAAAAATCTGTTCAAGCTCTGTTCATTTATTATTGATCGTGTTCGAGATTTGTTCATTTATTAATTGAGCTTTATGCAAAACTGAGTTTTGAACGAGTTTTATGATTGAGTCAAGCTTACGAAAAATTAATATTGAAATTAATAATTCCAACTCCCATTAGCAATCAACATTTGATAAATAATTTTTCATTTATGACTAAATTTAAGCAATTTATCAGTCAAAGACAATTTTCTCATTATTAGCTTGTATCTAAGGCATGATATTTGCAATGTAATATTTAGTCAAAGACAATTTTCCCATTAGCATACGATATTTAGCTAGTCAAGTTCAAGTTTGAACGAGATTTTTAATAAACGATCTTTTAGACGAGCTTGTTTCATGAACATAATTAAACGAGTTGTTTATGAACATAAATAAACGAGCACTATGTTGTTCATGTTCAAGCTCATTTATTGATCGAGTTTCAAAAATTGTTCAAACTTGGTTCATTTATTAAATAAACGAACAAAAACGAGCTTTAGTCGAGTTGTTCATTGAAAGCTCAGTTCATTTACACCCCTAGCGATGGGGAGGGTTGGGGCGAGCCAAAACATAAACGGGTCGGGTATTCAAGATTTTGACAGAGGGTATAAGACGGGTCGGGTCTTGATCCGCATTGACCCGGTCTGTTTTTAATGGGTAAAAAGTTTGTTTTAAATGGTAAAATGATGAGAGGGGAAGATTTTTTTTTTTCAATTTTGACTTTTAAGTTATGACCCGATCCGATAAATAAATTGATCTGACCATCTGTTATGACCAGGCCAATTAATCTTAGGATCGGGTTTGGGTCGACGGGGCCCCGCCCCATTGCACAACCCTAGTAATCAACTATTTAGCAGATTTAAGTAAATAAAAACAAAAAGATTTTAAGTTTATTTTTTTTGGTACATTTTGAAACAGTTAATATTGCGGGGAAAGGAGATATGAGGATTTGAACCAAAAGATTCGGGTCATTATTTGAGAGTAGGTTGTTACGGGGTGTGGAATTTATGGCTTTGGGTTTGGCGGAGAGTGGGTTTAAGGGTTTTGTTATTGATGGGTTATGGGTCGGGTTAACCTAATGTGTAATGTTGTTTGAAAAAGTGGTGTTGGTGTTGTAGATTTTTTGGGCTTGGGTTTTGGCATATGTAGATTGGGGTGAGGCAAGTGATTTTTTTTTTTTTTTTTGATAGGTTTTTATTTTCAAGTAGGTTTAATACTCATTACTAGACCTATGCAACGGAACGGCTTCGCGGTGGGGGCGGATCCAAAAAAAGTGGTCTATAGTACTCGTGATGAATTGTAGGGTGGGGCGGGACGCGGTTAGGATTGGGTGCGGGCTCAAACAAAAGTGGGTGACTAGGGCTCTGATTGGTCTCAAGTAATGAATCACGAGATGGGGTATGGTCTAACTTAGTCACTAATGGCTTCATACTAGTTTTATTTTCAAATAACCTTAACCCAACACAACCCTTAATCCGACTCGTTATTGTCCAGTCTCATAACTACAAATTGCAGGAAGAGACTTTTTTTAACGGGCTGGGCCATTGGTCAGAGGAAGGTCTTGAATCATGGTAAGAGATTTGTGAGTATAATATAGATGCGAGTCTTATGAAATAATGAGTGAGATTGACTGACTTATTATTAGTTTGGTTTAGAAATTAGACTATATATTTTAAGTCAAGTTATATCATGGTAACTGATTTTGTGACTTTGTACAAGTAATGAGTATTTACATCAACTAAATTATTATTAATTTTTGTTCATAGCAATCTTGTGAGTACTAATTACAGTTTTGCAAGCACCACAAAGGTCGACAATAGGTTCAGGAACAGGCGAACAGCTCCTTTCAATTTGACCAATAAGCTACTCCATATTAGATCGAAGGAGGAAGTGGACAACAAACTTACACAAGGTACCTGAAGACGTGCCCTAGTAAATTGGGGCACTTCATCATATGCATAATACATTACCAATATGCTCCCATGTGTAAGTGGTAAATAGACTAACAAAGACTTTATAACTGTAGATATGACAAAGATTTTTGCCAAACATTTCCCCTTTGCTAAACAAAACCTTATGCGTTTGTTTTCTAGGAAAACTACTCCATGAAATAATATTAAAAAAACTCTCTTCAGTTGAATAATCAGAGCAGATTTTTAGAAAATTGATATGTAACTTATTTACTCCCAATTATATTTGTTGCCTAAAAAATTTCCACTTTACATTTTTTTATAAGTAAAAACTTCTTCATTTATGGGAATTCCATGAAATGACAGATAATGTGGCTAAAAACTAAAAAAAGGGATGATGTGCTATAATGTCACATCAACATATACGAGACAACGTTTTTGGGTCTCAACTTGAAACCTGAAGGACTATGCTTCACAGCTTCAGTATATATATATTGCATCATTTTCTTCACATAACTCATCACTCTATACTATATAATACAACTCCCCCCTTCATAGATTGTGAGGTACACATTTTCTTCCTTCAAAGTGGTATTAACAATCTAATACAGAAGAATATACTCCGTAGTAATTAAGCCATTTTTCTCATCATCCCTCGTCTAAGAATAGAGAAAGATACATAGTTCCAGTGTAGCACTTCCCTTCTCTCCCCTTGATAGAAAAAGGGAGACATGGTATGCAGAAAATATTTCGAGGGGGCAGGTCCATTGTTGGGCATGTTAGCTTGTCAGTTGATATCAACTGGTATGCAAATACTTGCAAGAGTTATATTAAGCGAAGGAATGTTCATCTATGCACTTGTGACATATCGCCATATCTTTGCTGCTCTATGTGTTGCACCTTTTGCATTCTATTTTGAAAGGTATTCTTGATTCTTCAACAACAAGATAATCCCTCTATTTCGCACTTTTCATAAGGTTTTCCTTCATTCAGCTAATACAACAATCGCCATTTCTTGTACGTAAACTGTTCCTTCATTAGTGTCTTATTCGCTTCAGCTTGTACGGAGTATAATTATTGTACTCGTTTGTATATGAATAATTATTTCATTTACCATTGTTCAGTCAAAATACAAACCTCACATTTTGTCACTTGGAAGCTTTATTCTCACACCCTTAAAATGGATAGTAACCCACGGCCTGGAGAAAGGAGGTACAATAGTTTTCATAGTTTAAATGGAATACTATAGGCTAGACAGATCAGATATATGCGTTTCCTTTTCAAGTAATCTTGTCCAAATTTCTTTCTTGTTACTGTAGTTAAAGATATTCGATGAAGACAATTGAGAATGCGTTCGTCTTTAATACGAAGATGAAAAATCAAAATGTACCTGGTTACTGTTATAAAACATTTATAGAAAGAGACCATCTTCTAAAATAGATCATATCGACATAAAAGCTTTAATTGGTTGTGATTCACTAACCAAGACAATGTTTTTACGTGGTTGCAGGGGGATCAGAGCAAAGGTGACCTTACTAGTGCTCTTTTGGGTCTTCCTCAACTCACTAACGGGGTAATTATTAAACTTTTACCTGTTTTTCCAGTGACAAAATGAAATATCAGTACTAATTCTTGGGGTTAGAAGGATTCAAACCTGCATCATTAGAGCTTAAGTAGAGTTTTTAACCACGCGACCAATAGAAAGAAGCTTTGCCTCTATGCTAATACTAGTCGTGAGAAGTGACCAAAATGTCTTAAGGCTAAAATTTGATTAATGCTTTCTCAATTTCGGCGTTGTCACTATGTTGGAGTTTGTAATCAATCATCTCAAGTTTTATGGGCATAACATCACTCAAACCTACTGCTCTACGTTATGTAGAGCACTTGGCAAAAGGCAAGGCAGTGGACATACATTCTCCGTAGACCATATGCGACACGATATACTTCCCCTGCCAACTAATTCCATTGATTTCCTTCATCCCAAACACAAGTGATCATGCTCTGTGATCCTGAATATATATTTGCTCTTTGATAGAACCACACTAAGAAGTTAATCAATCAGTCAAAAGTGTCTCAAGAGCATCTGAACCAAAATTCTCATGCTTAGGTGGATACGTTGAATTTGTAATTTTGAATATGTTTAGGAATATACCTTTTTATCACATTTGTCGCACTAGCAGAGTAGCACACATATATGCCTCATGAGTCATAACTCAAAGTATGTCGCATTGGTTAACATATATTGCCGTTAAGTTATATGCGTGGTTTGCAAACTACTGTTTTTACCCACAAATTTACTCAGATAATGGCTGCAAATTCCCTCCAATAGTCTACGACCAGCTCTAAATTAAACCAAGATATTATGCCTTACTCCAATAGTCCAATGTATTCTGCTTAACGCATTATAGTACTTTGCATCCATAGGAGTACAGGACCATGTCTCACAGCGACTTTTTATGACTGAATGACTTGTCTTGTGAAATGGCAAATTAATCATGAATAGTGAAACTAATAATTCCAACCGGATGTATGTTTGTATGAAATATGAATTATTTAATATTGCTACCAATAGTATATGACTATATATGCCTCTAGCTTGATGTAGGATTAATTTGTGGCAGCTGAATGCAGGATTGCAATGGGATCAGGATTGTACTATTACGGACTCCGTGATACAACAGCCACATATGCTACCAGTCTCCTCAACTTAATGCCAATCACTACCTTTGTAATCTCTGTACTAGCACGGTCCGTATGCAGTTCATTTTCAACATACATGCGTGACCTTTACAAGTGAATTTGTTACATCATGGTAGTGTTACTATTCTTGTAAATGAGCTTTTGGCTTATCAAAATCTTGTATTTTGATTAACTGCAGAGTAGAGATCTTAAATTTGAAGACCAGGAAAGGCAAAATCAAGGTAATCGGAGTACTTCTTTCTATGGCAGGGGCCCTTACTATTAGCCTCTACAAAGGAAGAGCATTCCATATTGGAAGCCATCAAAATCATTATGGAACTTTGCTAGTTGTGGAAAAAATGAAGCAACATTGGACACGCGGCACTATTCTACTCGTTGGAAGTTGCTTATCCTATGCTCTTTGGTTTCTAGTGCAGGTACATATTCAATACGTAGTAGAAACATATGTAGCAACTAGCAACTAGCAACTTTGAGCTGATCAAATGACTAATCGTTACATTTTACAATTACATGTTTCGTTTGTATATGTTGCAGGTTAAATTGTTGAGGCTATTTCCATACAAGTACTGGGTAACAATGCTAACATGTATATCAGCATCAATTCAGGGAGCAGTTATTGGACTCTGCATGGACAGAAGCAAGTCTTCATGGAAGCTAGGGTGGAATCTTCAGCTGCTCGCCATTGTTTACTCGGTAACACCGTACTTATTTTCGCTTAAATGACCAGTTACATCTAGCTTGAGTCAAATTAAGAACCATTAGAGCCATAAGAATCCTGAATGTCTGGACATATGAGACAATAAAAAATACATCAAATGTCTTGGTTATTAATGTTATTGGCATACATCATCCTCGATTACATCATATATGATAGTAATTGGATGTCAATTGATCACACCTTGATCGTAACCCATAACAATTCCATCAACTTGGTCCTTGGTATCTAACATTGACCATGATGTTCAACCCCCAACAAATGGCAATTGTTCTTCATCTAAGAAACAAAGAAGAGTAATTGTCAATGTTAGCCACCCACCACCCCTCCTTGCCTCCCGGGTTAGCCGGTCAACTTTGGCTGGCTAGGGTCCGGGGAGGAGGAGGGGTGGGGGTGGGGGGTTGCGCACCTATTGGGTAATGCCTGCGGGTTTGAATGATTAAATAAATGTTAAGGAAGCACAAATTAGTCATACTGTGACAAAAACATAAATCCTTGGATAAGGCAATAAGCTAACTTATTGTAAGTAAGCCGTTCCTCGTGACATGACTAGAAGCCGATTGACCTAAGTAGAATCTAAATACAATTATGCATTTTGCAGGGAGCATTGGCATCAGCAGCAGCATTTTACCTAACATCATGGGCAGTTTCATCCAAGGGTCCAACTTATCCAGGCATGTTTAATCCACTAGCTCTGATGTTTGTAGCGCTAATAGAATTCCTAATCCTTGGGGAAGATCTCGCATTAGGAAGGTAATTACTCGTCTTTTGTGCGCATAATTTGGACGCTAAAAAACTAAGATTGATCCATTTATCTGTTTTGTGGTTACCAAAATGCAGTATAATTGGTATGGTGGTGATAGTAGTGGGCTTGTATTGCTTCTTGTGGGGTAGTAAAACACAGAAGAATACAGATGCACCTCTGCCAAAATCAGCAAGTACTAACGAAGAAGCCAAAAGGGAGGCTTCTGTTGAGTCTGGAGGGTCTCAATTGACAACGACCGTTGTCGCAACTGCATTACCTGTTAGTCATGGTTCTGCTAAGCCTGGAGGGACACAATTGACAGCAACGATAGTTCCAATTACATCACTTGTTAGTCATGGTTCTGATGATGAGCATTATACTGGACCTTGAAAATTTTGTTAGACGTTACATTCACCATGTCATGCTCGCTCTGATCTCTTAGGAGTTAGGATGCCAAATGTTGTAACTTGTAACTTGTAAGGTAGCAGTAGCTACATATATTTTTGTAGAATCTTAATGATGGAAGGCCAAAACCATTTTCTTGTAAGCTCTGGAAATATTAATCAGTATGGGGCCTCAATATGTATGCCTTTAATCTAGCTTCGTCTAAGTATTATCTATGCTTAGTAATTCTATGCAGGGGACATGAATTATATACATGCTCTGCTCCCCTTAATAAGAAAATTTAAGAAAAACAAGAAAAGTTCAGAAAATATAAGTCAATATCAGAATAATAAGAAAAAGAAAAAGTTAAGCTATCATATTTTAGACAGCATGATCAAGAAAATATCGATAAAAATCAGGAAAAAAGAAACGTAAATTGAATTCATAAAGGTTCAGGAAAAATCAAGAAAGTTGTGAAAAAAATAAGATAAAATAAGTAAAATAAAGTAAAGAAAAATAATTTTCAGATTTAATTTTTTGTTGTTCCTGTAAACACGAAAAAGACAAACCCGAACAAGAAGAAAGGTCCCTTTACGGCTTCACCTAATGTCCTCATTGTTGGACCAAAAACTGCACGGTAATTTTCGCGTTAGACACGGAAAAACATCTTGGCGCGGCTTTAGTTTTTTGTTTATCTCACTATCGCTAGAAGGTGTAATATCTGATCATCTCATGAAACCAAACCCAACTTGGACCATGAAAGGAAAATTCCGCCTTATAGCAGTCTATTACTTCCCCTTTTTATAGTTGTTTAGTAGTGCATTTCATTAATTCTAGAGAAGGACGTGCAAACAATATTTTGTCTGTTGTTTACTTGTTTCCACTGAACTCCAAAGTCTAAACAATAGATGAATATTGTTGTTGCTTCTTGTCCGTCAATTTAAGTAGACGAAGAACTCCTTAATTGTCGGGTGTGTGTTAAAATCTTGGCGTCCGTGTTACATGCTAATCCATATCATTTTCTAGGTCTAGTCCTCATCATTCAATGGGTGGTGCAATACTGAGGATTGTTAGCCAATGCATAAGCGTACGTACATGTCGAGGCATGTGGTAGCTAAGATACTTTCTCCATGGACCAGCTAGCTTAGCTCAGCTGAGCAGTGTACGTAAGTTATGTATGAGGTGTTTCTGATGACGTTATTGTGAAAAGTTCTTCCTTAGAACTATGCTTGGTGAAGAACCTAAAACAAACCTGTCTCATCCACAGCTAATTGTGTAGACATGTACGGAGTATGGTAATATGGTGACATACTTGGTAAAACTCTTTTTATCTTGATGAGCATCATCAATTGGCATTTGATTAGTGACAACCCTTCCGTAATCTATTCTACATTTCAACACAACGAAAGCTAATTCCCTTATAACCTGGACACACGATTTTGATGATATTGATAATTGATACAATAAAGATGATAGGACCAAAACGAGACCTGTTGATGGAAGCTAAGACTTAGCTCAACTATTAACTATATGTTGCTTCTCAATCCACATTGGACTCAAAGATTCCAATAAATGGAAATCTGTTGCTCTTAGGCCTTGTTCGGAACTTCGGGAATGTACGCAAAAGTTTCTAAGAGTTTCCGGAAATTGCCAAATTTTTTGCTTAAAAACAAGTTCATTACTAAGGGTGGTGATTGCGGAATCCGACTGAATAAAAAAATGATCACTGATGATTGAGAGCTGGAGCTTGTAAATAGACACTCTCATATAAGGTATTAAGGTCCATCTGTATTATCTGAAAACATATGTGGTTGAGCCCAAATAACTATTGCACCAACCCTATTCATGGCCCGTTCAGCATATCCCACGTTCCATATACGTAGTACGGAGTACAAGTTACATACAGGTACTAGGCAACAATGCTAACATGAGTATATCAGCGTCAATTCAGTAAGCAGACATTGGTCTCTGCATAGACAGAAGCAAGTTTTCATGACAGCTAGGATGGAATCTTCAACTGTTCACCGTTGTTTACTCAGTAATGCCGTGAGTTCTATTCACTTAATTGATCACTTTAATTTGTTAGTTTACCTCTAACTAGAGCTAGGTTAAGTACCACCAGAGCCAGATGAACTCTGAATGTCCGAGTATATTAAACCATCAAACGCGTCAAATATCATGTTTCCTAATATTTATTGGCATTTATGTTTTTGTTTTTATTTAATTAGGAAAATATTAGCATTTCAATCACAAATGTTAAGGAACCAAAAATTAGACATATTACAACAGAAATGTAAATCCTAAAAATAAAGGTGATAAGCTAATTAACGCTGATTTAAGGCTGCAATCTACGTACCATTGATGGCGCCATCTCATTTTCCTTCATAGTGATGCAACCAACATTTGCTTAATCTAACAGACTACTAAGTAATTGTACATTTTGCGGGAGTGTTGGCATCAGGAGTAACATTCTACATAATCTCATGGGCAGTTTCGAACAAGGGTCCTGTTTAATAGGCAGCCTCAGTCCACTGAGTCTGGTATTTGTAGCCTTGACTGAATTCCTTGTTCTTGGGAAGATTTCACATCTAGAAGGTAATCACTCGTGTGTTCAGTGTTCTATGCGCATTATTTATTTTAACACTACCAAGCTGAAAATAATCCCTTTCTTTTTTGTGATGACCAAAATGCAGTATACGGAGTAATATACTTGGTATGATTTCGATACTAGTGGCTTGTCGAACAGAGAAAAGAACAGATTCATCGGTTGAGACCGGAGGGCCATAATTGACAGCACCGGTTATTGCGAGTTTGCGACTGCATCACTTCTTAGTCATGGTTATGTTGAGCCTGGAGGGTCACAATTGCCAGCAACTGTCCTTCCAAGTTCCAACTGCATACCTATTAGTCAAGTATCTCATGATCATATTAGAGTTTGAAAATAATTTCAGACATTATATATTCAGCTCGACTGTTAGTCATGGTCTGATGGTGAGCATCTTATTGGACTTTGTGAAAGTTTTAGACATTACACATTCACCATGTCATGTACTCCTTCTAGGATGCCAATTATATAGCAACCAGGAAACAAGTATAGCCTCTCATGATTGATGAAAAGATCGTGCGTTGCGTACGTGTCTTGATTATTCTCAATATTTGCAGGATAATGGCATAGAGCATGGGCCTCTATTATCGATCAGTAAACTTACAACGGAAAGGCAGTTGAAAAACTTATCATTTTGATTATTTTAGGTTGTGAGGACCAACCTCGTGACCCTTCAATTAAGAGACAATACTTCTAAATGATGAATCATCTTATCTTGATTCTGAAAGGCTGAAGATGTGACACTTATGCAGACATGTTAAACCCACGGCCAGGGGATAATTGTGTAGCTTTTTACATAGATCTCACTACTTGTACAAGAAGGTAGTAATTCTGTTTTCACCAAACCATATCCAACTTGCAGGACCACGAAAAGACGCATGAGTTATGACAGTCTATATCCTTTCTTTGTTGTTTGGTTGTCTGTTTCATTACTCAAGTCATCTAGAAAAGGACGTATTAGAACTTTGCTTACTGTTTACATCAAACGCCAAACTATAGATTAATATTGCAGCTTGTTGTTGCGTGTAGGAGTCAATACTTTAGTTATATGAAGAACTCTTTGTTGGTGTTAGCCAATTTTGAGTGTGCTAATCCATTTCGTTTTCTGGGCCTACTGATTTTGATGGGTGGTGCAGCCATTTCACAAGCACATGTAAGACATTTGGTAGCTAGATACGTTCTCCGGGGACCATCTTAGCACAGGAGTATGAGATTTTAATGAGGTTTTTCTGATGACGTTAAAATGAGAAATTCTTCCCTACATTATGTTTGGATAAAAAAAAAGGCAAGTAAGGCCTTCTTCTGTTGGACTTGATCACATGTTATTTTAGTTCAGTTAACCTTACTAAGTTTAGGTAAATTAAGTTTAGCTCAGTTCTTTAAGATGTTAGTAGAAACTAAGAAACAAGGATATCAAATATTACAAAGTTTGCTATTTAATCCAGTTCAGTCATTGCTAATAAATTCAGTTCCGTTTAACTCAGTTCTAATAAGTTTGGTATGATTCAATTTCAATTCAAAAGAACATGACTTCAAACAAAAACTCGATTCCAACTCTCATCCACGTTAAACAGTTGTACGATTATATACTTCGCAAAACGCTTGTTATCTTGATCGATTCTTGATCGGTCAACATCATGACTTTTGCATGCCAATAGAAAATTTTCTCCATATGAATTGTTTAAAAGTCTTTTGCATAAGAAAATCTTTACATTATATATGACCGGACAATATTAATCAATCAAGTCATTGAAATAAGTAAACTTGATCTCCATCCTTCTATCACAATTCTTGCTTTTCAACCCCTCGCTCATCTCATTTCATGCATTGTGATTTGCGAGCGGTATATAGTGTGCAACTATTAATATTTGCGAGCTATATACTTCATCATTATAATGTTTAGGAAGTAGAAAATGGTTGAACAAGTTTACTTATTTCATCATTATATTGTGCAGCTATATATTGTATATACATGGTGAAGAACTAAATATGAAACAATGTAATGATTAAAACACCATGTGGATAGTCACTAATAATGAAACAAGCATATTATTGTAGAACAAGACATTCTGCAACTTTACTTCCTAGACATAGTCTGATATAGAATACAAGACACCTTAGCAAATAATGAGGTCAGCTCATACCGGAGGATAACGTACATTTTCAGGTAAATAGACTAAGAAAAGCATCCTGAATGAACCTGTGAACTTCAGAGGAATTGAGGGCAATGTAGCAGTATACAAGCTCCTCCATCTCATTCCAGTCACAAACTCCGAACTCTTGAATCATGTCAATGATAGACTCTTTCATATCAGACATTGGGTCGTTCGAATTCAACACTGCGCAAATGGTGTTATCTGCCCAAACTCCACAAACATCAGTAGGCAAGCTAGCTGAGAAGCTTATCCTAGCGCTTCGATTTCTTGTGAACGTCTTGTGTTTCTTACGCTCATTGTTGGCTGCCTTAGCTCCTTCCATTGTTCTAGCTGCTTGCAAACTGTTGAGAGTGGCAAGAACATAGCAAATTGGCTAGGTGATTTTAATGTGAAGAAGGGAGTGGAGCTTTGTGGTCCTTGTTCTTAAATTTCGACAAGGGGTTATGGGAGGAGCCTACAAGGCAATTTAATAGGTGCAAATGGTGTAACAGAATGTCTCGTACAAAGGGGAAAGCTCATGTGAAGTGAGATAAAAGAAGCACAGCTGTGAGCATTTATATTGCAAGACAAATGTTTCTCATCCGTTGATACAAATTGTTGTTATGCATCTCTCATTTTCGTTTCTAGGTGTGTTTATTGATTCATCCCATCTCAATGACAATTTCGGTATTTTTGGCCTTTTGGTCACAAACATTATAGTAGTCCACTAGATCAGATCAAACTTGCAATTCTTCAACTATTGCATACTTGAAGCACATCTGCCAAAGGGATTTAGCTATGGATTTGCGCCTCCATTTACGATATTGAGACAAGAACACATTAATTCTCACATTCTAATTCGAGATACGGCTTCGATTCTTCTATGCCGCTTTGAGTCTGTTTCAAATTATAAAAAAAATGTTGAGATTCACCTTTGTAGCACCTTCATGGGCTAACTTGATGGGGAGCAACAACCTTGTTATTATGTGTTGCATTGCATTTCTTCTATATGGGCCAGTAGCTTGCCACTCCAAATTACTTATTTTCCAATTGCAAGCCACAATTGGCTTAATATTAAGCTCATGAAACCCCCCCCCCCCCCCGGACATCCGTTTAATTTTTTAGATTGGCCCATTGTAGTAAAAAGAAAAGGTTATCTCATATCTGCCATTATTGCGAGATATTACGCTCTTGAAGCCCACTTGAAATCGGATAGTGTTGCAAGTGTTGGCCCATTGAAGCAAAAGGGAACGTTCTCTGCACAATTCACACCACTTAGGCACGTAGCTAACAGAAAACGTTAGAACAAGAGGAAAGGGTTCTAATGAGCTTTTAATTTGGCGTTGCAATAATTGCATTTCTTTAGTCAATTCAACTTGAAGTTGCAATATTTGTATCGAATTTTACATCTCAACTTAAGATTGTTAATGACAATTTTGTTAGAGAGATTTATAGTTAGTAGGCATGAAAAGAAAATAAATAAGACTCCATCATAATTATGCCACAATTATTTCAAATGGATGAAGTATAGAGTAATCATCCATAAAATTTTGCATTGATCGGCTCAAATAGTTTGTTTGTTTTTTGGGTACATTGAGCTAATGTTACGGAATAAGGGGTATGTGGATTCGAACTCTAAACATCTCTTGGGTAGGTTGAACTCCTAATCATTGGGTCAATTTTGCTTTTCTAAAGTCAAAAATTGCCATATTGGACCATTTTGAGACTAGTTTGGTTGCATGATTTAGATTGTTACGTATAACATATGTCCATGGCGATCACCAACTGACGGTTACCTATATTATTAACAAGAGAAAAACAATCTATTTAGAAGGAACATATATTGTGATTTTCTTCATCCTTTGCATGATCAGCTTGTCACTATGGTAAACATGGCTACATGGTTTTGAAGCTACCATGAAAAACTTGTAACTATAAATTCCCTATGTTATAAAAGCTGATACCAACAAAAAGAAGAAAATTATTAAACCTATTTTATGATTTTCGTCCTTTAATTTACATAATAAGTTTGTACTAATGATTACGCTTTACGCGAGTCAAATGGACAGAAGCACTAGGTAGGTTATGGTCTCATGAAACAGGGGACGATGCCATACTAGCAGCTGGAACTCTGGAAGGTTAAAAACCATGTTCCATCACGTCGGGCATAGGCTGGAAAAATGCACATAAAACGTAAATTCAAAGTTGACTCCATGTCTCCATGCAGAGTATTTTATCAGAATTTAACATTCCACTCAGGCTTCAATTATAGTACGGCGCATTTCACTTTCAATGCAGACCCAAAGGGAGAAAAAGAAATTACGAAAAAAGAAAGTTCGTTTAGTGATTGCCAACTCCTCTAATTACATGTAATAGAACTACTCGGCAACTAAGGCTTCTTGATTAGGACTAATGACAAAAGAACAATCACTATCAATATTAGTCAACTAGTTTGTTTTCTTATTAGCCTTATTACCCTTATATGACGTGCATTGACATAATACATATATGTAATTTAGAGTCTTAGAGATGTAATGTAAGCATACTATATGTGAATGTCGTCGTGTCTTTGAGACTTTGACTCTCTACTACTAATATGTAAGCATACTATATGCTAGCTATATTCTAGAGATGTAATGAAAGTATTTACAGTACCTACTTTTGTAAATTTTAAGTAGTAACGATCGGGAATATCATATTTGACTCTCTTGCTACTAATATTGCAACTAATATGACGTTTACTTGATGTAACTGCTTGTATATTGCTGTTAGTTTTTCTCAAATAGATAATAAATTTTAATACATTACTGTAATGTCACTTGTATGTTTATAGCGTATAATAGCCTCAGCTTAGACTAAATAGAATATCAAGCTCACCTGATTTTTTTTTTCAAACTATATAAATATGGTCTAAATCAATATTATGGGAAAAAAAGAAATTTGAGAATAAAAAAACATGTGTCTCGTGCAGTTATCGTATTGTCGATATAAATGATTCGAGTCAACTATTAGATTGTTTCGGCTAATTTTAATATTTTAATTATCAAAAACTTTACTAGAGTTTGAGTTTTATGTTTTCAAGCTTGTTTTACAACTTTATTCAAAAATATCAAGCTTATTTGCTACCATAATTGATTAAAAATTTACTCAATTACATATAGTCTAAAACAATTATGACATATATGATAGAGGAAAAAGTTTGTAATATCAATTAAAATAAGTTTATGTTAACATAATGATTCAGATATTCAACTAATTAGTATACATATTAGATTTAAAATTCAAAAGAATATGTATGATCATGACTGAGTTGTTCGTGAATGTAAACAAGTCGAATATGATCCGTTTGAGTTTAACTCGTTTGAAACTTGTATTTGTTTGTTTAACCATGAAGGAGCTTTTTAATGGGCTTATTCGTGGACAATTTTGCAACTGTACTGATTTATTTACCCTCCTAATTACCCATAATTCTACAATGTTTGTCGAACTTTTCTTGTAGCCATGTCTTACATTAATCCCCTAATCCGGCAAGCGGATTGGCATGCCACCGAGGACATCCATTATTTTAGCAACATAATTGGCAAAGCCGTCGTACATACGGAGTAAGTAATAAGCTATCAGGAAAAGCAATGCTTTAATTAACAAATCACTTTCTATGCCTTTGCATGTGTGGTGGTATCTATGTTCTCGGAATTGAACATTTGAACCCCAGCAGCAACTAGCTCCGCAAAGCAACCACCACCAATGTGCCTTTTCTCATCTCAATTACTACACACTTGCACGAGTGGACACGATAATTATCTTGTTTGTTATATAGAGAAAAATAATCATTTTAAAGTCCAATAATCCAATTGACCATCTCATCTATCATCTTATGGCTGAATCTCTCCCTCCTTTGGCTTTAGATTATGTGATTTTTTTTCAATGTTGGAATTTGCAGCAACTATCCTCTGCAGTTTAGTAAAAATTGAGATTAGAAATAGAAAGTTATTCATGTACGTGAACTTTGCATAGCACGGAGTACATATTAGAGCTAATACCAATTTATTGATGTACATGAAGTTCACATAGGACATGAGTACGTGGCCGTGAATATCAGTCAGCCCAGTCATATTGATGCAAATTAAACAACTGATCAACCTTAATACTTCTCTCACAATTTTGTAAGGTTGTGCACAGTATATAGCACAAGTAAACTTGCGTTTATTAATTACTAAAACTTATAATTTAAATTGGAAAGCCATAGAGGGAGGACTACTGTTATTTAAACTTACTATCAACGTGTAATATCAAAGCTTAGAATATTTAAAGGTGATTACTTTTTGTTAATTTGAAGGGTAAATGGTTAATTATAACTTCAAACCTTTATTTAATCTCAAACATCTTTATCGCTTGGGCTAGAGCAAAAGCCAAGAGGCACAAATCACATTCCAAAAGGCATGCAGCTGGTTAGCTGGTACGTAGTTCGTACCATAACCTAATTTAAGGATTTTTTTTTTTTTGGGGGGGGGGGGGGCTAATTAAAGGAATGGATTTATAAACTACAGACTATTGTAATTATTAAAAATTACGAATATGATTGATCATAGTATGTTCATGATTAGAAAAATACTTGTATGAGCGCATTGATTTTGGTTAACACAAATTAGAGATTTTATATAGGTTATACTAATAAGTTGGTTTTGAACGGGTCACTTTATGGTTTATAGTGATTTTTGACCACAAATTATTAGAGAAGACCGTCTACTTTTATTATAGAAGTAAACCAATTTTTTACTAGGTAAATTTTCTTAAGCGCCCAACATGTCCAAATTAGTTGTACATTTATATGCCTTTAATGGGCCAGCATGGCTTGGTCTATTTTTATAATAAAAATAGACAGTCTCTTTCAAGACTAATTGTTTTTTTAAAAGACCATTTAACTCAACTCGTGATCATGTCTAATTTTAACTGATATTATACGGTCTTTTTTCTTTATGATTTGTGAAGAAACTAAAGCATAAATAAATGAAACTATCATGTCTAATTTTAGCTGATATTAGTCGATTGTAGCATTCTCTTATTTTTTTTTATGTTCTTTCTCTTGCTTCTGTTATGAAGGACTGTTAAATGCAATTTGCCATCACTTACTGTGAAATTGGAAGTAACAACCGATTACATTGCTATTACTTCTATGTTTTTGAGGGGAAGAATTTATGAGACTATACATGATGACGCTGTAGATAAGTTTTCTGGATTGTGCACTTGCGCCTCATGAGGGCTTGTTTTTTCTTGGGCGATCTTGGTCATGTAGCGAAGGAATTTCGCCTTATATATCAAGTGACATAAATCTCTGTGTTCTTTGGTTCCTCTGGAATGTACACTTCAATGAATGAGTTCATTGATATTAATGAATATAAGATCAAACTGGTCTTGTATACACATTAGGACAAAGAGACAAAGTCACATTCTGTCAACAAGGAGGAATTTTTTTGTAGGAGCTTCACCATTTTTTCTTTTCTTAGTGATAGAGAAAAATATCGTAAGCTTTGTCAAAAAAAAAAAAAATAAAATATCGTAAGCAAAGTAGACCATAGCTTCATTGACATATTTTCTCAAGTTCACTAACAATACACACATCTTTTAATTGTTTGCACTTCGTCTAAATCCGGCACACAGAAATGAATACTACTAGAAACTAACGATGTATGATATCTCTCTTTAACGACAAAAGGAAAGAAAAAACCCCAAAAATTCCCCTGCCAAATCAATCAACATGACCAATCACCAACCCTGCCCCCTAAACAGTTTAATCACTGTTGCTTGCATTCTGGCGGTCGCTCACCTGCCTGCTGGGCATCCCCTCCAAGTGCCTTTGCACTTCCCTGCCATCAAAAAGAGAATAAGTCAACACAAACATCATCTTTTCCGTTCTTTCTGAAGGAAAAAAAAAAAAAGGGGGGGGGGGNNTTTTTTTTTGGGGGGGGGGGGGTGCTAGCTAATTTAAGGAAATCAATGGGTTTATTATTTTATTTTTTGGTAAAAAGATAATTAATGTTGAAGTTGTTATTTATCACTAAGGTCAGACCTAAATCTACCAGGAGTCCAACGATGATAGGAATCCGATTCCTACCTGAATTTGGAATTTCCCATGTAACTATATATACACATAAGCCTCTTTTATTTGAAACCACCAAATATTACATAGCATACTTCGTATCATACTGTCATCTTTATACTGTCTACACCGGTGTTACCTCTCGTAACTATCCACCCTAGTACCCTACCGTAAGTAGTTTATCAGTTCAGTACGTTTTGATACTTGTAAATTAATATTACTATGTTCTGTTTTGATTCAATAATCTTAGCTTCGCGTACATGAGATGAACAATGAATGTCAAGAAACGAAATTATGAACCTTTCAACTTTCGGCTGAATGTAACAAGATGAAAAATCACAATGGAAAACATGAAGAATCCACTACTACCCCCCGCCACCATAAAGCATTAGCACTACCAATTATAAAGACAGATGGTGTGGACAATTGGCTCTTGGTTTACTTGTTTTTAGCTAGTTAAGCTACTAAGAGTTACACTTTATTATCAGTTTTTTTTTAAAATGTTTAACAAAGGGTTTCACCACCGAAAGTAAGTGACTAATCCCTTTTCGCTGCAGGTGCGCTCTCTTAAAAGGTAGTAAACAACTGACCAAAAAATGTGCTCTCCTGAGAGGTAAACGGTTGGTCAAGTTACTAATAATTACACTTTACCATGAGTTTAAGATATGTGTACATATATTGATAGCACTTCTATTTCTTTTTCTGTTACGAGAAATTCCCTTGTCTTTTTTTCCAATAGAAGAGACATTAATCGGAATTAATTAAAAGAAACTTTAGATTTTGTATATGGCTATGGCGAAAAGAGATTATATTTGTATAAATATATCCCAAAAGGGCTATCAAAATACACCCTGATAACACTACTTCATGGTATGTAATATTTAGTAATATTATTTATGTAACAATTATATACATAATTAATAAGATAGGGTACGTGACTACGTGAGAATTGATCACCCCTTAAATATTTCAAAAAAAAAAAAACCTTTAAGTCTATTTTTATCATTAGGGTAAATATCAACCTTTAGCAACCTTATTTAACCTTTGTTGGAACAAATTTGAGCATATAGTCTCTCGTTTCTAAAAGATGAAACCATATATTTACCCCTTTAACATGATCACCAAATGAGCCAAACTCATCACATAACATTGTAGGTTATAACAAACAATCACTTCAAGGTCGTCTAATTATAACTTAAAATTATTCATTCTCGTATAAAAACATATTGTTATATTATAACTTTATAATGTTCTTTAAGAAAAAAGAAACTTCATTTTAGAATTAAGACTTTGTTTAAAATTAGACGTTTTCAAAAAACCTATTATTGTACATTAATTCCATACGGTCCTCTTAAGAAATAAGAAACTTCATTAAAGACTTTGTTATATGCTATCTTAATCTTGTGTTTTTTGACGTGATTCTTATCCCAACCTTATTGTTATTTTGTAACCTTATATGGTCCTCTTAAGAAAGAAGAAACTTCATTAAAAACTTTACTTAAAATTATGACGTTCTCATATGAACTTATTGTTGTATTGTAATTCATTGGAGTCCTCTTAAGAAAGAAGAAACTATATTAAAGACTTAGATATATTCTTTTTTTAATTAGTATTTTTGATGATAAAAGTGGTTTTTATATACTATATGCTATCTTAATCTTGTGTTTTATTGACGTGATTTTTATCCCGACCTTAATCATAGACTTAATCTCTTAATCATAGTCTTAATCTAATACTCCGTAGTTGTATTATTACAAAGAAAAAGGTAGGCTTGTCGGTACAGGTATTACAGTTAAATTGACCTTCCAACATCATCTTAAGCTAATTTTAAACTCTTTTTTTTTACCGCACTTTCTCTCTCCTCAAAAATCCTACTAATTTATAAAAACCTCGACAAAATTCCTCCTTTTCCTAATTTTAAGCACCCTACTCTAAATATCACAGCAAAATATCCAATACCCTGTAAAAAAGTCTCAATATTTTTGACTCTAAAGAAAAAAAAATACCATTACTTTGAGTTGTATTAACCCTTCTTCAGGTATAGCTAAAGATTGAGTCTTTGATCATATTTTTGTAGGAATTGAGTCATTGTGGATAATGCTGAAATGGGTTTGTGTTAGTTTTTTGATTAGTTGCTTGGGTTTTAAGATTTTGGATTGCACATAAGGTGTTTGTTTTTATGTCGCTTTGAAATTCATTCAACTTTTGGTAATGATAATGATGGGAGATTGTTGCTTGTGTTTGAAGCTTTTGTTGGATATGTATGTTATGTTTGTTGCTATATATGGGTATGGGATTGATTGATAATGTTGTTTAAAACCCATGATTTGAGGTTATGTGTTTTTATGTTTGTTTGTTTGTTTAGTTGATTGTGATGGTTGCTTATAGATGCAATTTGCAAGTATAAAAACTAATGTAATGTGTATGTTTTTGGTCATCATTGGGGTGGTTAGGCTGGCAGCATTGGATGTTGGTGTAATTAAGCTGGAAAAAGAAGAAAAGAAGAAGGCAAGGGCGAGGCGAAACAGTATGTTGAAGGGAAGGGTATCAAGGATTGGGAGTTATGCAATTGCTTCATCGACTACAGAACAATGTGTTACTTGTACCACATTTAACATTCTTGCTCCAATCTACAAAAGGCTGGATGAGGAGGTTTGATAGCTTCATCATCCTTATATTAAATCTTTAATGTTCACTGATGATACCATTTGTGCGTTCAACAGGATTATGATGGTTTTTACATTGCTAATTATGAAATTGTTTACTTTTATTGTTTATTTTCCCCTGGGAAGGAGCATGTTGAGGGCGGCCGCGAAAGTGATTACAGGGGATATTGGCTTGTAAGAAATCAAAGGATATTGGATTGGTTGTTGTGTGAAAGATCTACCATTATTTGTCTTCAGGTTGGCATTGATTGTTCTGCAGTCTTCTAATGTTGCATCAGAAAGTTGTTCTTAGGATGCTAATGAGTTTTGTGCCATATGCAGGAGTTTTGGGTTGGAAATGAAGAACTCGTCAGTATGTATGAAAAGAGGCTTGGTGATGCCGGTTACATCACGTATAAGCTTGCACGAACCAACAATCGTGGAGACGGTAGGCTTTTGTTATTTCAATTCACATACTGAACGTTGTACATTGATTGTGTCAAAGCTAAAAGTATCATCCTTGAACGTAAAGGAAAATGTGATTCTTGATTCTGTTGTATTTCCCAGTATATTAATGATATAGTAGTGTAGGATTCTGTAGAGTTCTTTCAAGTTCCGTTTTTCTGGTAATAATTCCTGCATTTTTGTTTAATTGTTCATTTGAATGGTTTGTCTACTCTCGGGCATAATGATATCTCTTATAATTGTTGTTGAGGCATACCTCATTGTTGAGCTGTTTGTTGAGTTTCAGAACGTCATGCTCATGTGCTGTTGTCTATAATAAAATGAAATTATTTGCTATTAATTGAGTCTTAGCCATATATTCAATTCTCTATTTTGACATCTACTTAGACAGTGGTTGGTTTAGAATGTGGAAGTTCAACAGAAAAAATTGGCATATACTGCAAGAGCATGATATTATATGATTAACTATCACCAACTACAGAAATAAACAATGTTTTTATGTGTTTACGGCGGTGCTTAGTAGCTTACCAATATTTTGGGCCTCTTCTCTGACCTCAGGCACTATCCGTGGAACTTGCAGGTTTGTTGACGGCCGTGCACAAAGATTATTTCAGGGTTTTAAATCATCGAGACTTGCCACTCAATGACTTCGGAGATCGTGTTGCTCAGCTACTCCACGTCGAACTGCTAAACCCCTTTCAAAGCCGAGGCAACAATGTAGGACAGGAGATCCTTATTGTCAACACCCACTTGTTATTTCCTCATGATTCTAGCCTCTGTCTAGTCAGATTACACCAAGTATGTCTAATATTTTGAATGATGGTGTATTTATTTGGTTATAATATCCGTGCTACTTATTCTAATATATGTGCCACATCAGGTATATGAGATCTTACAAAGTGTGGAAGCTTATCAGAAAGAATACAAGCTGAGTGTCATGCCTATCCTACTCTGTGGGTAAGCTTTGATCATATGTTCTTGTTGCATATGTGTTTTCTGATGTCAAGGTGCTTTATTGAAAATTAAATTATGTTTGCTTCAGTGATTGGAATGGCAGCAAACGGGGACATGTTTACAAGTTTTTAAGATCTCAAGGGTTTGTCTCATCATATGATACTGCTCATCAGTATACAGATGCAGATGCTCATAAGGTAATGACATTCCCACGTATTTAAAATCTTCACCTGGGATGGTACTTGACTAATGATGGCTACGTCTCTGGAGGTACAGTCTGACCCTTTTTTCGTTGCATTTTTGACACAGTGGGTTAGCCACCGCAATCATCGGGGAAATATATGTGGGGTCGACTTCATATGGCTACTTAACCCAAACAGATACAGGAAGCTTCTTAAAACAAGCTGGAATGAAGCAGTATTTAGCATGTTCAAGGTGAGAAGCCGCCTTTCTTTTTTGACCTTGCTGTTTAAATGTTTTTTAGTGCAGGATGTCTGTCTGTAACTGTCCTGATTTCGTTTGTTATATGTTGGGGAATTACTAGAGTGTTTCTCTAAAATGGTTTGGGTACATCCTGGGATCAGGCACTGAACGAAAAATTTACTTTAAGGAAATATCAGAAATTATGCCGTTTGGCGTGTATGCAGTAATTATTTTGTTCTGACAAAAGACAGCATTTAGAAATTGTTGGTTTCTGACCATGAACTAACAGTTGATTCAGAGTGTAATGGTAACTGCTGAAGCTGTAGCAGCAATCAGTCAAACAGTATTACCACCGTCATTCTGAAGTTCACTGAATGATTGGTTTTCTTCCATTTGCATTGTTTTCTAAAGTTTGATTGTTTTCTGAACAACACTAATCACGAATACATAGACTGGACAATGTGTTGTGGTATACAGTGGATTGGTCTCAAAATTCATTTAAGCCTGGATAAATCAGATTTCAGTGTGAGATGTTCATCTAACTAGCATTTCTTTTTCATTTTTCTTTTTGTCCAGTCACTACTTCGAAGAGCTTCATTGACAGAAAGTGATGCGTTTGCTTTTCTAAAGGCTGATAGTGGCGGTGATTTTATAATTTACTCGGGTTTTTGTGAAGCACTTAGACAGGTAAATGAAAGGCTTCCTACATAAAATTCTATGATTCTGATCTGCAGGACATGGTGTAACTGATGTTTCTTTCTGCAGCTAAATTTAGCTGGCCACCCTTACGGACTTAGTGAGGAACAAATGAAGGACTTGTGGGTTCAAGCAGATATTGATGGAAATGGGGTACTTGATCATAATGAATTCCAGGTATATATTCGCTTGTGCTCACATTAGAGTGTTATCTTAATTCGGTCAATGTATGTCGTTACACACAGATATTATATGATTAATTCCTATAGTTTTGCTTCTTCAAGCTCTGTTTTACAGCACCTCATTACTAGAGAGTAAATGAGAAATTGTAACTGTGTAAAAGGTGACTATGAGTTCAAGCACTCTCTCCTGTTGCTGATGTTCTAAAATCGTGATCTTGTTATATTGCAGCAAAGAATATGGAATCCAATCTGCTCAGAAGACTCGGAACATGAAGGTGTCCTTAGCAGTGATGTCCCTGATATGGTGCAAACCATAGGGTTCAGTGTGAAAAATGCAGTTCTTTTCCCAACTGAAGTAGAGAAAGGGTTGTGGCCTGATGACTACTCATTGTCAGACCATGCTCGGCTCACT
Organism: Corrigiola litoralis; assembly: GCA_901111285.1. Lineage (NCBI taxonomy): Eukaryota > Viridiplantae > Streptophyta > Magnoliopsida > Caryophyllales > Caryophyllaceae > Corrigiola > Corrigiola litoralis. The sequence continues at coordinate 32,117 of CAAKMY010037472.1, forward strand.
GTAGTGTTCTCACCAGTACGGATGCCTTGCTCTCAGCTTATTTTCTGACAACAATAGAAGCAGAGGTTTCAGCATAATTTTTTTCTTTTTAAAGCAGAAAATGGGAACATGTGAATATACACAAAGGTAGGTTCTAAAGCTGTAATTCTTCTATGGCTCAATGTCCCTCAATTTCGTGGAGGAATAGTCAGAGATCGAACTACAATTGAGCTTCAAAGCATGTTTTTGCGTTTTGTATATGGAACCAACCTTCGATCCAGGACCCCATCCACTCTGGTAATGTACATTGCACAGTGCTGATACAAAGGTGGCTGCCATATTGTTTGATTTAGTATTATTACAGCTTTGTGCTGTGACTTCTGATCGAGGAATGTGGTGAAAGGGGAAGAAAGATGAGTTGTACATTGTAAATGTGTATATCCGGCTCACATACTGAAATACTGATATTTTGTAGTAACGGTGTAGCCTTCATACATATTTTTGTATGTAAGCTTGCACCAATTATAGTAATGCAACCCTCATATTTTTGAATTTTCTGTTGCTATTAAGCTTTAAACATCCTGCTAATAGTACATCTCACCCAGTTCTGGAGCCAATTAAGGGACATCACGGGACAATTGTCCCTCGCTTCCTGGAAAAAAAAAATTAGAATTTTTGCTTAGAAATCGTGAGATTGCAAACTGGTGATATTGCCCTCTCAAATTTTTGATTCATGTCCCCCTGTTTCTAGAATCCTATTCATGTCCCACAATGGAAGCAAAAAATTTATCATTTTTAAGCCCAATAAAGGACCCGCAATTATCTGGGGCAATTAGTAGCATTTTTCATGAAAAAGTGGTAGAAAGCAATACAAACAGAATAATGCCTCAGATCGGGCAAGTTCTATTGTCTATCCGCTGAGTGTACGTGTTCATTTTTTTTTTTTTTTGTCTAAAATGTGTATACAAAGTTGCTGATATGAATCGAACGTTCAAGCTCACCATTTGAGCTAGTTCCATTTTGTCGAGTGTACCTGCTTATGTATATGCATAAAGGCTTTTATGTATCCACTTTTGATATTTTTTCACATTAAGTACTTATTATGTTCGACTGTACCTAATAATTTGCCCAAACGGACAAGGATATATCCACGCCTGAGTGAATTTTCCGTGGAATAGTTGTTTAGCTCCGTGGCAATATCATTCTCTCTCAGACAGCAAGCACTGAAACAAGGACTTCATATTGAAGTATTTTTATGAATAAGTTAAAACACTTTTGCATCTTTTCTAAAAGTAAAGATCTTGATAACTCACGGTGTATATATATGATTAATAATTTAATAATAGTAGATCTATTGTCAATTTGTCCATTCGCATAAAAAGCATGGAAAGGTTGGAGCACTATTACTTTTCAATGTTATTATTAAATGTACTTAATTAGGGCATGGTGTTAACCTTACTAGAAAAGACAATGAAACATGTTTGAGGTTTTGTCCCAGTATATTGAGTGAAGTGACATATGTTTATTAGTCTAATGAATTACTCATTTTATTGTTAATTGTTTTGAGAATGGAACCTCATTGATGTTTGGATTTTTTTTTTTATTTAATTTCCCAAAACTTAACTTTGTAGATTTAGCTCACTTATTGAGCTAGCTAGTTTATGCAAGTGTACATATATGATCAGGACATGAATTTTGGCTAAGGTACATAATGCTTGTTTTTCATTTTATTCCATTAGATGTTGTTCTGCTCATGTAAAGAATCTATCAATAATGAAGCATAATTCCAATTCCATTGAACATTCAACCCAAAAGATGGGGAGAATTGTGATGGACAGGGCACTAGATATTATTCCTTTGGTTCCATGAACAAGTTATTTCTCTTTTTAATACAACTAAAGCTGAAAAGGGGAGTTGGGTTGGGAACAAAAGTGGAAAGAGCAAAAGAAGATTGAAAAAGGGGAAAAAGTTCGGTTTGTGTACGTACGGGGAAGAAATTGAGATAAGAATCATGCAGAAAGAAAAAAGATCATGCACCATTTTTGATCCCTATGGGCAGAAACTATGAAAGTCTAGGGGTATCTTGAAATATTTGGAACACAGTTTGTTTGTAAGTTCCAACTTACGAAATTAGAAAATATCAGTTTTTAATCTATATTGTGTATAAATGATTATTTTGAGCCAAATCAATCACTTAAACGGTAGTATAATCTTATATGCAAGTAAACAGTCTCATACAAAAATTATGGAAAGGTTACCAGAGGCCGAACATTGTTCAAAATGATAATCATGGTAAAACTGCTTCAACTTTTCTTGCAGTGCCCAAATTTGCATAGAGCACTGTGTTTTTATTCCCCAACCATCTTTACGTACTTTTGTTATTTCTTTCACCAAAGTGCAGTTGACTGGCCTAATGTCTACTGCGGTTGGCTACTAGTTAGTAGTGCTTTACGTAGTACGGAGTATGTGTTTTTGTTGCCTGCTTTCTTTCATGTTATTCATGTTCACTCTACAAAATGAAACCATATGTTACCAATAATCAATATGCTGTGCCCCTATGCCTCCACACAAATGCAGCATATAAAATGATAATATGACTGGTGAAAGGTTTTGCTCTAGAGCTAACACAGTTGGAAGTTGGAATAATTAGCAAGTTATGGTATCCAAGAAGTCCATGGTTTGTTTAAAATACTATTTTTGGGAATACAATAGGATTTAGAAAGGGGTTTCATCAAGTAAAAACTTAATTTGGACCTTCTAAGTATATCAAGATTCGAGCAAGTGACTACATATATGCAACATAGTAGGAAATGATGCATGATATTCTAAGACAGAGGCTACGGTCATCCGACTGATACAATGGGGAGAAGTATGGGGGGTGAGGTTGAGATCATATGATATGTTAATTAGAAACAAAGACTTCAACAAAAAAAATGTTTAGTCATCGTCAAAGTTTAGGTAATTATGTGATACGGAGTACCAATAAGTAATAGGAAATGATTGTAATCTTATTCACGCTAATGAGTGATCTACTCTTCTTCTTTTAATAAATCACGAAATTCATGTATAAAATCTCTTTTTTATATATAAATTAATATCCCCAAAGCCTATTTTCATCTTTCACGAAGATCAAGCTAATATCTCAAAAATCTCCACATTTTATAGCACCTAGCATTAGTGTTGTACTAGGGCCTAGGGGCGTATCCCTAATCACTTGGTACCCCAGTTAGTAGTTGGTACTACTTCACTCCACTAACACTATACGGAGTGTGTTTATACTAGAATATCATTTGCCTTTTTATCCCATGATTCCATCCCAATGCGGCAATGATCCACGGGCCAAGTCCATGACCCGGACATCCAAAAAATATGATTACATTTCGGATGCCTTGGGCCCGAATCCTTCAACAGTGAACTGAAATAGTCATATCCACATCACTCACCATCTCCTTTCCAGGAAGGTCCCACCAAACCGCAGTAAAATCCTAAAAAATTATTAAAAAAGATAAATTAATGAAGAAGGAAATTCCCTCTTAAACTTCGCCACACTTTCCTCTACACCTACACATCATCAAACACTAGGCCCCACAATATTTAACTCTTTCATCCGTCCTACATGTCATCCCCCTATTGGCCAGCTGACTATTAGTCTACTACACCTTCCTATATCTTCCTCGTAACGTTTCCATTAATCCCCATTTTACCCTTCATCTTACCCCAACAACCACATAAAAACCTTGTCTGCTTTTAAACATCCTGCTAATAGTACTTCTTATGATTAAATTTGTAAAGCTATAATGAAATGAACTGAACTAATTAGAAGCTGGGTTCATTAGAAATAAATTGAAATTATAATAATTGTAGTGAGTAAAATTGAACTAATTAAGTTGAACTCAAAAGAACTGAACTAAACTTGCTAAAACTAAACTGTATTGAATATATTACTCCCTCTGATCCACTCAATTTCCCACATCCACTTTTTGGCACTATTTGAAACAAAACTTTTGTTATCAATAACTCAATAATTATAATCTAAAAAATAATAAAATATATTTACATAAAAGTATTTGTGAATATAAATGTAACAATTATAGATTTNNTAGATTTGTAATTTTTTCAAATATAATTTGTGAGTTATTAATAGTCAAAATATGACCTCGACAAGTGTGAAAAGGCTCGTGTGGGGAAATGAGCGGATCGGAGGTAGTATAGTTTAATTGAACTGAACTTGTTCAAATAGAAAGAATTGAGCTGACCTTATTAAAACTTAAATGAAATAGACTTATTATAATTGAATCAAACTGAATTTATCTTACTAAATTAAAGTAAACATATTGGAAAAGAACAAACCAGAACTTCTTGATACTTAACTAATTGACAAAAACTAAACTAAACAAGATTAGATTGAATCCATATTACTTAAATCAACATATAAAGTATTGTCTAAGCTTAATCAGAGGTTTTGAATTCGAGACCTTAAAAGTATAACAATATTAAAAACTCAAAATGATAGTTTAGTCGGCATAGTAATCTTACACGAGCCAGATGATAAACCCAAATAAAAAACCAGATTGAACTAAACTACGCGGAGTATTTCTTATAACTGAACTAAACTGAAACTATTTCAGGTCATAATCATGACATAATGCAAGAATGTTACTACAAGGTTATGATTGTAAAATTGATCAGATAAACGCGGTTGGGCGACATTTGTACGCGGGATATACGAGGGAGGATGTAGAGAGAAGAAATGGGTCCATTATTTATACACTCACCATTTCTTTCTCTCTCTAACTTTCTCTTTATTCACCTCTCTAAGCAAACTCAACTCTTCTAACTAAGCTCTTCTTTCAACTCTTTGAACTAGTTTGATACTTTAGAATTGTTCTTTAACTGATTCAGTTAAAAAAACCACAAAAAGACAAAAAACCCACAAAAAAAACACACAAAAATGGCCTAGTTTTCATGCTATATGATCATTTTTATTGATTTTTTGGTAAAGATTGGAACTTTTTGGTGAAGGGAGAAAAACCCAGAAATATCTAGCAACAATACAAAAAAACCCAGAAATATTTTAGCTTTTTCATGGCGGAATGATCATTTTTGGTAAATATTGAAACTTTTTGGTGAAAGAGGAAAAACCCTGAAAAAAAATCAGATTTTTTGGAGTTTTTATGGTCTAATTTGAGTGATTTTTATGGTTTATGATCATTTTGGTTGTTTTATTGGTAAAGATTGAAGCTTTTTGTTGGGAGGAAGATGGGAGCTATGTCTATGTTTGAGAATTTACCATTGGGGTTCAGGTTTAAGCCAACAGATGTTGAGCTGATTGATCATTATTTAAGGTTGAAGATTAATGGGAAACATGGTGAAGTTGGTTGTATTAAGGAGGTTGATATTTGCAGGGTTGAGCCTTGGGATCTTCCTGGTATAAGTTCTTGACTTTTGGTAGTATTTTGTATGTGCTTCTGTCTTTTATTTACTTAATTAAGTATTTTGATTGTTTATTTGTGTGTTTTGTTGTGTTTGATTTGGTGAGTGTTTTATAATGTTATTGTATTTCAAGGTTTTTGTTGATGTTTGGTGTATAATGATGATTATTGTGAAGTTGTTTCTTTGTTATATTGTTGGAGTCTTTGATTTTGCTTGATGATGTTGCTGTCTCTCACTTATTAAGTATTTCTATAGTTTATTTGTGTGGTTTGTTGTGTTTGTTTTTTTGAGTGTTGAGTGTTTGACAATGTCATGGGAATTTATTGGTTTTTGTTGATGATGGATGGATGTGTCATGATTGGTTCAAAGTTGTGTACTTTAGGTTTTGATTGTTATATTGTTTGAATGTTTGATTTTTGCCTTATAAGGTTGCTTTTCATGAATTTGGAATAATATGTAAAAATGAGGGATTTAGGGTATGAAGAATTGTATGTTGAATTTGTTACATTACATGATGGATGATTCATATGGGAAATACTAGGATTTAGGACATACTTATGTGATTTCTCTCCTGGTTTAATTACTCGTAGTCTCGTGGATGATGAATATGACTAAGGTGTTTTCATGCTTGTAAAATGTGTGAAATGGATGTTTTGAAGGTTCTTATTCTTGTTTTGATAGTTCCACAGTACATGATTTAAGCATGGTAAGGTGTGAGGATGATTAAACTAGCTCTTAAAGGCTGTGAAGTTGTGTATTTTGCTGTAATGGTTCCATAATCATTTGATATTAAGCATACTATACTTTTGAGTAAGTTTGTGCTAATCATGTGTCATTTGGTATTCATGTTATGCTCCAGATTTATCAGCTATCAAAACCTATGATCATGAGTGGTTTTTCTTCTGTCCTCGTGACCGGAAGTACCCTAATGGTCAGCGGTCGAACCGAGCCACTGAAGCTGGCTACTGGAAGGCCACTGGCAAGGATAGGACTATCAAGTCAAGGAAAATGGGGCTGATTGGAATGAAGAAGACCCTTGTGTTTTACACTGGTCGAGCTCCCAAGGGGCAGCGTACCCATTGGGTCATCCATGAGTACCGCACAACCCTTCAGGAGCTTGATGGGACTCATCCAGGCCAGGTATAGGTTTTACCTTTCTTATGATCCCATTTGTCGATTCACTTTTATTTAGTGTGTAATTGTAGCTTGTGGTTTTTTTAATATGTCATGGTCGTGTGTTTGGATGGCGTTGTTTTGTAATTATGGCAGTTTTCCTGTTTGTGTATCTTATATCCAGTATATAATTGCATTGGCACATAATGAAGCTTCTACCCTGAATATGTCCTTACAGTTCTGACTGTCCAGAGGACTTTTGATTTTGATTATGGAGTATATAGTATTTATGCTCTTCAGTTCTTGCTATATAATCATCCTGGTGTTATATTATTGATTTTCTAAAAAAACATTTCTGCAGGGGGCTTTTGTTCTCTGTCGCTTGTTCAAGAAAGCTGATGATGTGAAGCCAGAGGATAATGATGATGGTTCCAACACTGATGAAGTTGAAACACACGTTTTGTCTCCTAATCAAACTAATATATCACAGGAAGATATGCGGTCTGAACCAGCTGTTGTTCAGGCTTCTCCAGGGTCTGTTGAACAAACTGTGGAGCAACAAGTGATATCAGAGAATTGTGTGGTTAAAACTTCTGACAGTATAACATCTGAGGCCTTAATGCCTGACCATTCTCATAGTTATAGCTATGATCAGATTCGTCGTGAATCTCAGATGAATGAAGACATGGCTCATGAGGTGAGTAGGCCAGTCCGATCTTCTTATCTGACAAATCAAATCAGTTAACCTCCTTAGTTATCACTTATCAGTACTAACTTTTGCTGAATGCTGATTTCAGGTGGATTCACGTATCAACAATGCTAATATGTATTTCCATGCTGCACATGAGGCAGATTCACGTTTCAATCCAGCTATAAAATATTATCATGATATTGCTCTGGAGTCACCAACTTTTCAGCAATTGCATGTGAACCAGGGAACAGTTGGCATGGATCCCTTCTCCGCTACAGATATTGGTGATGGTCATACTGGATTGCAGTTGCAGGAGATCAATGGACGTGATCCCATTATTGACTTCCTTGATTCTGTTCTTATTAATCCAGATGAATATCTTTGCATGGAAGCTGGTGCTCGAGGGCCTGTATTGATTGAAAGTGACAAATGGAAGACTCCTGATGCTGTGGACTTGCAGAAAGCATCTGTCAATGAGAGTGGATCTTGTAGCGGATCTGATGTTGAAGTAGCTCAGGAGCAGGTAGGAAAGAGTTTGCCAGCTACTGTTGATTCTAGTTTAATATCAGAATGGTGGCCAACCTGGTCAGGGAACTTGTCACTGGGTCACTGGCCAGATAACTACCTCACATCATATCAGTGTTGAAACATAACCGTTGCACTAGTAAATATGTAGAAATTAGATTTTATCGGCTGAAAACAATTTTAGGATTACTCTAAATGATAGTGGATATCACACTCAATGATAATAGGACTAGTAAGAAAGCATTTATCTACATGTGCCGTAACTGGTTAGCGCTTAAACAGTTTTGTATAAGATCTAAGGTTAGTAAAAGCAGATTTCTTTAAAAAAAAAAAAAGGCTAAAAACATTGGACCAGTGGCCTGTCTGTGGACTCTATGGCCTGTGTCTGGCCAGGTTAGGCTGGTTCCATCATGGAACTGATGTGGGGTCCCCATTGGACCAGCCAGAGGAACCAGTGCAAGTCGAACCATCTGGTCTGCTACGGTGAAATGTTCTTTGAAACTGAGTCAATTAGTTTACATTGGCTGTCAAGGTATCATCGCACCGGAACGAGTGGTGGAAACTGGAAACGTGACTTTTGAATGTAATGGCCTAAGCACCTCATTATTAGATCAATATGTGTGTTTTTGATCCCTTGATAATGTGATTACTTTTCTCTTCTTGCCACTTGGTTGATGAGCTACTTGGGTCATTACCTCATTACGGTATGTTTGGCGAGCTTGCTAAGTATACTGATTTGGTTTAGCGGGCTTGCCCAGCTGAGGCTGCTGATGGCACCTGAACCGAACCAGTTGAAAGCACGACAGATTATTTGCGGTGCTGGGCTAAGTTTTGTTGTATATAGTATGATGATTGACAAATTCAGCCTCAACATCTTGTTTGAGGCGTGTCAGAAAATTAGTGGATGAGATCACCAGATGACTCCTATAATGTAGTAAATCTAACTGGTGTTAATTCCAGAGTGGTTAATTTGCTTGGGTCATGACAATGAATCTAATGGTGGTTGCCAATGAACTCACTGATGGTCTTGTTTTTATGGTACAGCATGAAGTGGGTTTTCTGGGCTGCGTAACACCGAAGGGCAATGAGCAACCTGTACAAAATTATGCTTATACTGATGATGACGATATCTTCTCTGATGCTGCTCTTGATATATTCTGCAACGTACCTAACGTTGGAGGGCAGTACATTGCTTCCGGACCAGCGGCAGTTCCTAGCTTTGTAAAGGCTGAAAGAGGTTATCAGAATGTTGCAAGCACAATCCAGATAAGACCTAACCCACGAAGGGGACTGCAGACTCCAAACTATGCACCGCAGGGAAGTGCGCCAAGGAGAATCCGTTTACTTGCCCCTTCAGAGGCACCAGTTTGTGAGGCTGCAGTTAAAGAGCCGCAATCAATTGTTATTGAGCGGAGCTGTGTGTCAACTGATATAGATGAGGGAAGTTCTTCGGATATGGACTCTTCTACCATTGCTGCTGATGAGGATGCCATTAGCTTGGCAGAAGTTAGTGAAAACCCTGATGCAGCTGTGGAAAGAGAATTAAGCAGGAGTGATGGCGAAGTTGCTGGAACTGGAATCAAGATAAGAACCCATCACCAAAGAAGCCAGGCAACTTCTACTAGGCTTAGCTATGTGGAGCAAGGAACTGCTTCCAGGAGAATCCGCTTGCAAAAAACATTCCGAAGCTGCGATGAAGAAGACAATAATGCTAAACCATTGGTTGCTGAAGCCGCTGCTGATAAGACTCGTGCTGATGAATCTGATCAGAAGCCAAGTTCATATAAGTCGTCGACATCTGTGCTGGCCAAGAGAGTTAGATGGCGCTCACTGTTACCTATGCAGATGATTAAGGTAGTCATGGTGGTCTTCTTTTTTATGGCCTGTATTGGCGTTTGGAAAGCTCGGAATCATATTTTACTTCCGAGCTGAATTTTGTACATAATAAACCCTCATCAATGTTTAGGCAACTTTTCTTTAGGGTAAGAGGGGAATATGCTTTTGTATCTATATGCCCTAGCATAGCTTCTAGACAGGTTTCTGGTGAGGCTAACTCTCGGTCTTTAGAGTAGCAGAGTCAGCTTACAGATGCTATGATATACTTATGACAGAACTCTTGGTTTTTGTATATTAGAGTCAGCCATCTATGGTGTTTTCTTAATTATCTACTAGTATCCTTGATAATAATATCGAATCTTCCTTTGGTGTACTGCTATCAGTATCACTACTATCAGTGAGCTATCAATGTGCGAGAACATGAACAGAAAACTGTTAATGCTTAATTTGTTTTCCATGCCAAGGATTTTGCTTCTATGACATATTGTTGCACAAGACTGGATTCTTGTTTTGTTGGTTTTTCCCCCATTGAGTGCATGAGTTTCTGAAGGCATGTTTGTGGGAGTTGATTTTTGTGCTCCTGCGTTGATTTTTACAGTAACTTTTGTTAGTAACGTTCAAAAGGATGACTCCTGTTAAAAGTAAAATCACTTCCTGTAGTGTAAAAATTATTAAGCCAAGCTTATGCTTTACTTGTGCACTTGAGCTTGAACATTTAACTAGGCCGGTAGCCTGTAAAACCGTCTTGAATATCTATGAGCCTATAGCTGAAGTTGGATTCTATGACAAGTCGTGAAGTATCTGCCGAAACAGTTCAGAGGACAGAACCGAAAGCAAACTTGAGCAATCTCACTTAGGAGCAACCTACCTCAAATGCGAAGTGGGGAGTCACCACCTTTTAAGTAAGAGCACACAATGACGAGATATCGTGGGATAATAGGTCTTTTACATACATATTTAAATTTTGGAAGCTATGAGTTTGATGGATGGTTTGTGATACCTTTGATGGTTTAAACAATCGATTAAAATCATAGATAAGAATCAAATTACGTAAATCATAATTAAAAGGTGGAAATGACACCATTGTGACAAACATTCACTTTTATTTTTGATTTCTTTGTGTCATTGTATATTTGTATATCTTTTATTAACGGAAGTCGGCTAGTGAATAGATAGATACAGAGGCGAGTCATATTCCATATCCATACCCATTTACCAAGCGAACCAGAGCCGAAGTTTGTATACAAACCAACCAACAAACCATCTCCGACCCATTACCATTCCTAGCCTACTAGTTGCCGCAGTCTCAAATTAATTCCATCTTGTCCCCTCCTATCCAAATATAAACCACCAAACACCCTCACTTCTCATCATCTCATGTACTTCACTTTAACTTCACTTACAAATATGTTCATTTCACAAGTGTCTCTTTTCGTCCTTGTTCCTATTTAACTTTGTTGTCTACTATTCCTTTTCACTCTACTATTTGCCGACCACCCAAAAAGGTAAAAAAAAAAAACCCACAAAAACCCACAAAAATGGTGCTCACTTCTTCCATTTCTCCACTCTCTTACCATGGCATCTTTTCTCACACATTGTCTCAATCTAATGCCAACTCTTCTAGATTGTTACTCCCTTCCTCTCTTCAATCATCTTCATCCTCCTTTGGGTATAATTTCTTCACTTTTCATGTGTTTTTGACTTTAATGTTGGAATATGATATGTTGCTTTTTGTTGTAAAGATTTAATCTTTGGGGTCTTTGTGTTTTTTTATGATCTGGGTTGGTGGTGGTTTTTTTGTATCATGTGTAGAATGGGAGAAATTGGAAAAATGAAATGTGGTGGTATATTTTGTTTTTTTGAATTGCTATGTTTTTTTTGTTTGAATTATTGTAATATTTTTGGTTGTTTTAATGGATGTTATGTGGGTTTTGATTGATAGGATATAGGAGTGAGTAAAAAGTGACTTTTTGAAAGGATTAATTTGGTACCAGAAAGTGATGATCTTGGAATATTCTGATATCAGTTTAGTATTTTGTATGTTGATGATGAATGATATTATTCTCTAGAGAATTGGCATTTTGACTTTATGGATTCTCTGGTCACATGTGATAATAGAGGAATATAATGCTAATTGGACTTAATAGTGTCTCTTTGTTTGCTGCTAACATTTGCACAGTAACTTTAATGCCATTTCACTATGTTGTGGTATGATTTGATTTTTTCATTGTAGCGTGACAATGAGGCGTCTTTGGGTTGATAAGAGTCTAACTTTAGACAGGGTTAAGTGTGGAGAGGGAATTTTCACAAATTTCTTTTGAAAACATTTTAAAACTTCTTTCTTTTATGAAAATGTTTTTAGAACTTTGATGGTTGTTAATGACGAATCATGTTAGCCGTCAATTTGGGATTAGGGCTATGATGTTGTTGTTGTTTTATCGGATGTTATATGGGTTTTGATTGATTGAAGTGAGTGAAGTTGTTTACTTAGAAGGATCAAGTGGGTAACATAATGTGATGAACTTAGAAGATTCTGATTTTCTAGTTAGTTTTTTTTGGTGAAAGAGACTTGAAATTTTGACTTATTATTCTGTAATTGCATATTTACATGTGGCGTTGTAGGAATTTATGGTTAGTTGGACTTGTTAGTTTCTCTTTGTTCGCTGTTCATGTTTGCGCATTAATTCTAATCGAAATTTCACTGGGTCATAATGGATTCCTTCTGGGTTACATGGTGTGTAATTTCTAATGTACCTGTAGCTTGGTGTTAAAATTTGAGTCGTCAACCTTAAAGTTGGTCTTGATGAGACTGTATTCTCAACAGTATTCTCAACAGTATCTATATCAAGCTCCAAAGTTTACTATTAAAATCTTATGTGCTGCTTATGAAACTCAGAAATATTACTTTTGGTTTTAGATATGATACTATCTCATACAAGAATTTTCTATCTCTTGTCTTTCTACTTGTGTTGAACATACCCTTTCATTTTTTTTATCATCTGTTTTTGTTTCAGAAACATTTTGTTATCTCATAGAGGAAGACGATGCACATATTCTGGTCTCATCGGTGCTTCTGCGAAAGGTTGATCATCTCTCTTTCTTTTTTATTTTTTGGGGTGTGGAGGTGTGGGGGTGTGGGGGATGATAAGTCCCTAATAGTTATACGTTGCTATGGAACTTGGAAATATGACAAAGAGAGGCACATTCTTATGTATACCCCATCGAGGTGAACCCTAATTTAGACACACCTCCACCCATTTATAACATTTTTTGTATTTAAAATTTTCTCTCCCCCCTCTCTTTAGGGGATCACCCTAAAAATGAATAAGGGTGTACGGTGTACTTTACAGGTGTACCTTAGACTAAGGGCTGAGAGAGAGCTCAGTGGAATAGTATTATTATATAACTTGCTTTTATTATGCAGCCACCACGGTAGAGAGCTCAGTGGAAAAGGTTAAATTGCCGAAAGGTGACATGTGGTCTGTTCACAAATTTGGTGGAACTTGTCTTGGAGGTTCAGACCGGATAAAGAATGTTGCGGAAATAGTTGTAGACGATGTTTCTGAGAGGAAGTTGGTGGTTGTATCTGCTATGTCAAAGGTGACAGACATGATGTATGATTCAATCCGAAGGGCACAATCACGGGATGAATCTTTTCTGGCTGCTTTGGATGCGGTGTTGGAGAAGCATACACTAACAGCAAAGGATATGCTGGAGGGAGATGATCTGCTAAGTTTCTTGTCACGGTTGCATGATGATATTAATAATCTAAAAGCTATGCTTCGTGCAATATACATAGGTATGGGTGTTAAAACTCTGATTTTTATATCTTGTGTTTGTTTCAGTTCTTCTCTGGTCTCTTAACCCTCAGGTTGTCGGGTGATTGTTTTGCACTTATGCAAGGACATTTGTGCTCTGAAGGAGTTCATCCAATGTTACTATGGACATATGTGACCCGCATGTGCCTGGTGGAAAGGGTCCATGTCTTCCTGGAGTTTATTAATTTCCTATGGCTTGGGCATGAGGAGGGACACTACTAGATTTTTTTTATAAGGGGACCAGCGATTTTTCTTTTCTTCTATTGGTGTGTCCAAGTAGAAAGATCTAACCTTTTATATATATTTAGAACATTTTCTCTAAGAAGTTCCAAGAATTGAAATTTGGCGGGGAACCGGGGTGCCTGTCAGGCTTTCAGTGCTCCCTTGGTTCGGCCATTGAGCATGAGGCACAAGTAAAAGTCATACTTCTAGTATAGTTGTAGTCACATATGTTAAATATTTTCAACACAAATAAGCTACACAATAACTCAACTATATTTGTTAAAGCATCATAAGATATATAAGCCACAAGAAAATAGATTGTCAATCGTGTAACCTATTGCACCTCCACGACACCTGAATATGGTCTCCTTGCACCCTGGTTAATCGCCGGCCGTCGCGTAGGCGACCAACTGCTCCTCTTGCTAACTCTGCTCTACGTGTAACTGAGCATTGTCGGTTGTGTATATTGATGATGCATTGCCCATTACAGTTTTGATAGTGTAAAGATGTTTTTTTTTTTTTTGAAATTATTGGTGCAAAGAAAGGTGATAGGGTATGATAACCGTAATAGTTGCTGCTGGTATTTCTGTCTTATAGACTATGAGCATGTTGGATAAGCATGCTTTTAATAGAGAACTTTTGATTTTTCCATGATTTTTTCTTAGTTTTACTATTGTGTTCCTTGTGTGATTCTCTCCTGTTAATATTTTGAACAGCTGGTCATGCAACCGAATCTTTCGCTGATTTCGTTGTGGGACATGGGGAGTTATGGTGTGCACAATTGCTATCATTAGTAATAAAAAAGGTCTTTCTTATTGATTGTTCTCTGTTCTTTATAGTTGTATTAGATGTGTGGCTGTTATATGTACTTAAACTAATTTTTTTTTTTTTTTTTATGCATTCTCTTGATACACAGAAAGGTTTAGATTGTACTTGGATGGACACAAGGGATGTCCTTGTTGTAAATCCAACTAGTTCCAATCAGGTTGATCCGGATTATGTGGAATCTGAAAGAAGACTTGACAAATGGTTTTCCCATAACCCAACAAGAATCATTGTAGCAACTGGCTTTATAGCTAGTACCCCTCAGGACATTCCAACTACACTGAAGAGGGATGGAAGTGACTTTTCTGCAGCTATAATGGCTGCTCTTTTTAGAGCCCGTCAAGTTACAATTTGGACGGATGTGGACGGTGTCTATAGTGCTGATCCGAGAAAAGGTCTGCACTCTGTCACTCTTTCTGGTGTTGTGTTATATGATACAAGATGGTCTTACAATTGTCTCTGATCTTGTTTACAGTGAGCGAAGCTGTGATACTTCCCGTATTGTCATATCAGGAGGCGTGGGAAATGGTATCGTTATTTACTGATATGTATTGTATTAGTCATGATTGTCAGTTCTTCTGGTCAAATTCGAAATAAGGAATGCAAAATGATATTGGTTTGTTGAGCTCTTTAACAAATACAAAGTTGACTCTAATTTGAGTACCTGTTTCTCATTGTATCAAAGCGTCCTGAGCTTTTAAATAGCTATCTCTAATGTTCTTGCAGTCATACTTTGGGGCAAATGTATTACATCCTCGGACCATCATTCCTGTGAAGCAGTTTGACATCCCAATTGTTATAAGGAATGCATTCAACCTTATGGCTCCCGGAACAAAAGTTTGTCGACCGTCTTCTAATGTCGATCATCTAGAGGCTCCTGTCAAAGGGTTTGCTACTATAGATAATCTGGCCCTTGTAAATGTTGAAGGGTAAGAATTTTGATGATGTTGCCTATTCGTTTTTGTCTTGAAATCTGCATATTGTTTTAACTTGGATTTTGTGATGTGGACTCCACAGAACTGGTATACCTGGCGTTCCTGGTACCGCCAGTGCCATTTTTGGCGTGGTCAAGGATGTAGGAGCTAATGTAGTCATGATTTCTCAGGTAGCTAACCCTTGATATTGTTTTTAAGAATAGTTAAGCTAGGTTATGATGGGTTGTTTCGTTTTTTCCTCATGAGTTTGGAAGGCCTAAATGATTGTTTGCAATGTAGGCAAGTAGTGAGCATTCTGTGTGCTTTGCTGTACCGGAGAAGGAAGTAGAATCTGTGGCTGAAGCTCTAAGGTCTAGATTTCGGGAAGCTTTAGATGCTGGGCGTATCTCTCAGGTTCCTTATTTTCTTCATTTTTTGTATTCAGCTTTCTGTTTCTATAATCTTGTGGGCTTAATTTGTTTATTCTGATGGATTGCTCATGATTGTTGTTTTCTGAACTAAATGAGCTCTTTCCAGGTCGCCATTATCCCAAATTGCAGCATTTTGGCAGCAGTTGGGCAGAAAATGGCCAGTACACCAGGAGTTAGTGCCACTCTCTTTAGTGCACTTGCAAAGGTTAGTAAATAGCGGTGTACCGGCTCTGTTGGATATTTTTCGTGTTAGTATAAAGATCTATTTCAACCGTGAATTTGAAATCTTATCAATTCCTTTCCTGCTTATTGTTGATTGTCTTTTCGTAATATGCTCTTGGTTGTTAGTGAAGTTTGGGATAATGCGAATGTAATGCAGGCTAATATAAATATTCGTGCCATAGCACAAGGCTGTTCTGAGTACAATATTACAGTGGTTATCAAGAGAGATGACTGTATTAGAGCACTGCGGGCTGTTCATTCAAGGTTTTATCTCTCAAGGACCACGGTTGCTATGGGTATTATTGGACCTGGATTGATAGGGGCAACTCTGCTTGACCAACTCCGTGATCAGGTGCATTAACTTGTTCAGTTAATTTTATTCCTTAGTACTTCAGATATTGGCATAAAAGCCTGAGCATACTTGAACTTCACTGCGGAGTTTCCATCTGATTTTGTTGCAGACAGCTGTACTAAAGGAGAAGTTTAACATTGATCTGCGAGTTATGGGGATTACAGGCTCCAAGAAAATGCTTCTTTCTGACTTGTAAGTATAATTAGATACTTTGAACTCTTTTTCTGTTTTTGAACATTTCAGAAAGAGAGTTATAGTTAGAATCTAAGGAAGGTCCAATCCATCATCTCCTTCTGAGTGACAAGAAGGGAACCGTGATCATCAGCTACTCCTTTTGAACAGAATTTGAAGGCAATGGATTCCAATTTCATGTCTCATCACATGGTGGTTGTTATGAGAGGCGTATTATAGATCGCAATTACAATAGATAATTGCACTGCTGACAAAGTTGTCCTTTTCTCTGGTGTGGGTTCGGGTAGAGAAGGAGGGGGGGGGGTCTGAGGTCTTTTACTCTTCTTGTTCATGTTGTATAGTTTCTGAATTGTTCTTTACAACATCTTAGCAATTACTTCAGTAAGTGTTTATTTGCTATTGCCTCACATGTTTCATGTTCTTTTTTCTTCAAAGCACAGTAGTAGGGACCATAGCTTCTTGCTATATGATATGACTGCATAATGTTCCATGCTGCACTACATTAATCTTACGGTCTTGTTGGTGCATATTCTTTTAGTTTCCCTCTTCGATTAGTATTAGATATGGTGTTGTAGAGTGGTTTACTTTTAACTCTGTTTGCAGTCAAAGCCAATGACAAAAGCTTTTATGTTCATGTACCTAGTTGATAAATGGCCCAAAAGGCAAGGTTGCACAGATTTACCTTTTGGACTGTGCTCTTGTGCTAGAACTATGACATCTTTTAAGTTACAGATGTTTGGGCTAGTGTTGTCTAGAATGTGGGAACTTTTGGTTTGTACAAAAAAATATGGGTGTGGGGATCTTGTTTAATGCAAAGCACTAGCTTATATAATTGAATATCGGTTGCTATTGTATGAGGTAAACAATGCTTAACATTTACCTTCATTAGTGAAATGTGAAGCATTAAGTAAGTACTGTCTAGGATGTGGGAACTGTTGATTTGTAGGCAAATTTGGGTTTGGGGAATTGGGGATCGGTTACGCTTGTGAAATGCGGAACACTAGTGAAATGTGAAGCGTAAACAATTTTTTGTATTAGTATTTAGATGCTTTTAGCCTAGTTTCCTTCAATCCTTTTTATTGGTTTGTGAAGCAGTGAAATTCTCACTCTGGATTTGGATTAGGGGTGATCTACTTTCTGAACGTGCGGATGAAAATTTGGACTGTACTCGTCAGCACACAAATTATTGTCTTGGTTTTGGCTGTTAACAAATTTTGGTTCATGTGTCTGAAATATCCTACCTACAGGGCTGAGACCTTTTTCTTTGCAGAAGATGTTACTATTGATTATTCAATGTGTATGAAAAGTTTAAGTGACAATTTCTTGACGACCTTCTGCTAGTTTAGTGATTGGCAGCTGGGGCCTGGATTGCTCAGATATTGCCCATATCATCACATTCCTAAATCACTGCTGATGTAATTTGGCCGACGAAAGAAGCTGTTGTATTAATTCCACGACTTTTTTGGGAGTATACTGGTCTTGAACTAGATTATCTAGATCTAGGAGTTAGGACATCTACTTCTAAGTTTCTGAAATTCTGATGGTAAAAAATAAGAACATTATGGATGGAAGCGCATGCTTTACAGTATACCGGTTCCCCTAAGCCTTGAATCATGGATTGTTTAGGCAACTGCGATTCCCTACTGTTGGTTCAAGCACTGTGTTGTAATGAAGTTCTCTGTAGTTTGTTGTGAACTTCGACTGATTGCTTTTTTCAGTTGAGTTTGTGGTAATGTTGCAGTTCCTGTCAGGCTGTCCCTGAGCTGATTGTCTGAATCTCGTGTTGGTCACATATGTAGCCCGTGGGTCTATGTCCACCCAACTCCCAACCCCCCCCCCCCCCCCCCAAAAAAAAAAAAAAAAACAGTATTGAATAGAGTTTTAACTTTTGAGAAACAAAACTCTTTTGCCCACTAACCTCTCTCCCCTGCCCCCTCCTTTCCCCTTCTCCTTGGCTGGCTATAAAAGTTAATATGCTGTGCAGGCCTTGTGAATGGTAGTGCTTTTACCTTGAGCCATTACATATTTACATCTATATGTACCTTGTCCCAATGTTGCAAATTGTTGCTCTATTTTTATTGATTTGAGGTGAATTTTACCAAATTAGTTTCCTCTTTTAGGGGTATTGACTTGTCCATTTGGAGAGAACTCCAGACAGAGCAAGGACAAGCAGCTAACTTGCAGAAATTTGTCCAACATGTCCAAGGGAATCATTTTATTCCAAATACGGTGTTAGTTGATTGTACAGCTGACTCTTTCATTGCAAGCCATTATTATGATTGGCTGCGCAAAGGCATTCATATAATTACGCCTAACAAGAAGGCAAATTCAGGACCTCTCGATCAGGTAAATATTGTTTTCTTTTATCACTTAAATTTGAAAAGCTTTGGGGTAGCCAAATTTGAAAGTTGTTGGCAGTAGGCTGACATTGATTTCTTCTCAATTTTTCCTCTTCCATGTTGCATTGTTTCTTTCATCTGTTATGAGTTTGAAGGGATTCCAAAGCTTCTGTTAGATGAAGCAATTTTAGCATATACAGACCTTTCTGCTAAAACCGCTATTCTTGTAAAACTACATTAAATTAGCCAAACTTTATAGCTATCTGCCAAATCACCAAAATCCTCCATCTTCACCTCCCCCCCCCCTTCCTAGAAACTAGTCAGCGCACCCATCCGCTCATTCTCTCTCCGCCCTCCATTTCCCGGGCATTTTCCTGTATGGCTGTGCCGCCTACCCCGCCTCTAGAGCTGCGCCTCTGCTCCCTTCTCCCAGAACCACAATCCCTATTCCCTCGAAATGACCCCCATACTGTTCTGCGTCCTGCATCCATGAACATATATCTGCAGTTAAAGTATGTAGAGAGAGAGTTAGAAAAGTACAGACGGACGTCCCTCCGCTGCCCCAACCCCGCAATACCAGATCCACAAGGCCACAACCCCCTTCAGGAGATCATGGATCTCGGAAAGGGCGGTTTGAAGTAAGGGGAGCTGTTGGTTTAGGTAGGACGGTGTAGCAAGAGGTGCAGCGAAGAAGGGTAGTCTGGATGACTTAGGGGAATGGCAGGGAGGAGAGGGAGTGGGTGAGGATGGGAAGGTGGTGGGTGGGCTGATAGACTAGTGTTGAGGTGGAGACAGAGTGAAAGAGGATAGAGAAAGAGACGAGGAAATGAAGGTATTTGGTTATTCTAACAAATGGATCTAAAATTTGGCTAGATTGGGAAATATTTTTGCGAAAATGGTCATTGTGGCAAAAAGTACCGCATATGTGTCATAATGTAGTAGTGTGGTGTATTGCTGCCATACATTATTTTACTTTTTTTAATTTTTTCAGTTCTGTACTATTGTACTGGTGTCCTGATTTTCAATATTTGGGTTGATAACTTGCATTACTTTGAACAAAACTTATGCAGTATTTAAAGTTGAGAGCTCTGCAAAGGCAGTCATATACACATTACTTTTATGAAGCTACAGTTGGAGCGGGGCTTCCGATAATCAGCACTTTGAGAGGGCTTCTTGAAACTGGTGACAAAATCTTGAGTATTGAAGGCGTTTTCAGGTAAGGAAGTAACACTTCTTCTTGTATCGTCCCTCTGGGGCTTGGATTTGTGGAGTAATGTATACATATTTGAAGTATTGTTTTCAATAAGTTTGGTGTTGCTTCACATTTATTATTTCGGCTTACTGTACTGACTGGTTATGCAGTGGGACTTTGAGCTACATATTCAACAAGTTTAAAGGTCAAAGAAATTTCAGTGAGGTAGTGACGGAAGCAAAACAATCTGGTTACACGGAACCGGACCCAAGGGATGATCTCTCTGGAACAGATGTTGCTAGAAAGGTACACTCTTTGATTTAATGTTTGAAACCGCATAAGTTCTCATGCTCTTTGGATAGCTTAAGTGACCTGTATACCCTACTGAGCATAAATAGTCCCTCAGTAAAAGGAAACCACTGCCTTGTGCCTGTCGTATCTCTTGTAAGCAAAATGAGCGACCTTAAATGGGAATAAATTACTTGTTTGGGTCTATGTTTCCCTATTACAGTGCATGGCAGTATATCTCGCTGTTCACACAGATCCCGTTTACTATATTATTCTGATTCTCTTACTGTGACTAGCTCAGATGGGTAGCTGAATGAGGATTGTTAACTAGCCTTATTGGAGACTTGATGGCGGGCACAAGCGGAACAGTCTTTTTTAATTTTTTTTTCTACTCACTATTTGATTATTTGTTGTAGGGTACTGTATTTTGTTGTTCTCCCTAATACTCTCCTTCACCATCTAGTAATAATCTGCGCATTACTTAGGATTATCTTCAACTTTTGGTATTCTGCTCGTTTCTTGCTTGCAGTATTGTATTTGATAATGTATATCCCTAAAGTGTTTTCATGACGCAGGTTATAATTCTAGCTAGAGAATGTGGATTGAAGCTTGAGCTTTCAGATATTGGTCCTGAAAGCCTTGTGCCAGAACCTCTAAGAGTAAGTATCACCTCGCTTAGAATAATCTAGTAACTTCGCCAGGAAAATAATAAAAGAGGTTGTAACTCCATTATTTTGGGGTGGCTGTGTGGGACTAGGGAAATTTGAACTAGGCTTACTGATATATATGTTCTTTGCTAGGCTTCTTCGTCAGCTGAGGAATTCATGCAGCAGCTTCCTCAGTTTGACCAGGATTGGGCAAATAAATTACAAGCTGCTGAGGATGCAGGGGAGGTCAGTATTCATGATATATGCTTCTTCTTGTCTTATAATAGTATCATACACCAATGTAACCCCTACTAACTTCAAAAGCGGTCTATTTATGAACTTAGTTTATATTTGAATGCTTAGTTTCCTCACCTTATACTCTTTTCTCATTTTTGAAGGTCCTGAGATATGTTGGTGTGGTTGACGTGACCAATCAAAAAGGACTTGTGAAGTTGCGGAGTTATAAGAAGGATCACCCATTCGCTCAGCTCTCGGGGTCCGATAATGTGATATTGTTTACTACAGAGCGATACAAGGAGCAACCTTTGATAGTTCGAGGTCCTGGTGCTGGTGCCGAAGTTACAGCTGGAGGAGTATTTAGTGATATCTTGCGGTTGGCCTCTTACCTTGGTGCTCCTTCATAAGCTTCCAACCTCTGATTAGTTAGATGTTATTTAGCTTGTAGCTTTCGTTTTTTCTCCATAGTTAAGTTCTGCTCCCGTTCAATTTTGTATGGTTGGCTTCGCACTTGTAATGACATGTACCAAAACTGAAAGTGTACCTTAATCAGCAATAAAATTTGCTTGGAAGTTACTATTGGCATCACCAATTTTAATTTAGATATTCTTCGAGACTCCTTATTGATTGGAACATTTGCTACCTTGAGCTGTTGAGCCATAGAAACTATCACATAACCCACGCCGAAACCACTTTTCGGGATCATATTTAAATATTAACATAAATAATTAGAATTTATCCTAAGGATTTATAATGACCTGCGGAAGCATAATTATGATTGAATAATAGTATTCATGCCATATTATTCGTGAAATATGTAGTAACTTCGCAATATTAAGCAATGAAATTTCATCCACTCAAATCATACTTTTGCGGACAATAAGTGTATGTACTTTTGCCACATTGATCCACAACTGTGAAATATAACCCACGCCAAAACCCTATATCGTGCCCTGATTTGGATTTTGACAGAAATTGATTAATTGCATCTTATACTATTTATAACGACCAATGGGCACTGGTATCATAAAATGTGTCAAACAATAATTTATAGCGTGAGTTTTGTCCATGTTGAACATGTCCGTATTATTCGAGTAACTAATAGTGCGAGGGATTTGAATATGATTATTTTCCTTATTATAATTATTGACGATTGTCTTTTGAAATGTAATGAAAATAATTGAACTTTAATTTAGCCCATATTATTATAGGCCTAATAACATTACTAAAAAACAATTTTTCTATTATAAAATTCTACGAAAGGTTACAACCCTTTTTTTTTAATGTCTTGAAGTATCCCTAACGATGTAGGGATCCTTCGTGGTACTCAAGAAAATGGGTATCCCCTAAGTTTGGTTGTTCCATTCGCAAGAGTCAAGATTCCAACCCATGACCAGTTGAAGCATGTTGCAATGCCATTCCTCCTTTTTGATGGTTTTACGGTGTGTTTAGCGCTCGATTCGAGCATGCATGTGTATAATAAACAAAACAGATGGTTTGAGCTACGCCTAGGCTACTTTTTTTGGCAATTTTATTGTTCCATTCTCCATTATATGTGTCTAGGATGCCTCCCGTCAATTTTCGTCCGATTCCATTTCGGGGCCGAAACGTGATTTTTTCGTTGATAATATAGTCCACAAAAACCCGCTTTTTGGGTCCATTTTTGATTTTTCGAAAAAATTTCCAAAAGTGACCTAGCATGCTCCTAGGGTATATTGGAGCATATGGCAATGCCATTCCTTCGTCTTGATACATTTACGGTGTGTTTATCGCTCGATTCCAACATGTGAATAATGGACAAAACCGATGGTTTGGGCTATACATAGGCTACTTTTTGCCAATATTCTTATCCTATTCTCTATTATATGTGTCTAGGATGCTTCCCGTCAAATTTTGTCCGATTCCATTTCGGGGCCGAAAAAAGGTTTTTTCGTGGATAATAGTCCACAAAACCGACTTTTTGGGTCCATTTTTGATTTTCCGTAAAAA